>JAIPMN010016114.1:0-12480 GCA_020650975.1 Apostichopus californicus
CCTGAAATATTTTCAAAAATTCCTCTGTGACGGACGTACAATTTTTTGTGACGGACGTACACGTGTGAAATTATATAGTAAATGTACGTCCGTCACAAACAAAAGCGCTGCTTGGTATCCCTAAAATTTCAATTTGTGACAGGGCTTCACCCAGAGTTTCCATTGTTGAAAGATGTACACAATAATGCAGCATTTACTTGTGTCTAATGGAACAACTTAGGTAAAAGTAATATGAAAAGAAGGTTTACCTTCTCACAAAATTTATATTCTATTGGAAATCTATATTTCACTTTAAGTTGTATGCAAATCATCACTTGTAATGGTAATGGTAAGCTCATTTAAAATTGTGTGTGTATCATTTCAAACAATACAGATGTTAGCCCCCTAGGGTGTTGAAGTTCCTCTAGTGGGTCAGAATGATGGGTCTTTATTAACATTAAGATGGTATGAGCACCAAACCATTTTTCATTCACTTTTCTTCACACCCTGTTTATTTACTTGACAATTTTTTTTATTAAAATACATGTACTGCAAGCTTCTGTATGGATGATATAACAGCACTTTTCAGCAAACAAGAAATTCCGATGTGTGATACATTGTGTTGTATTGCTTCAGGAGCTCTTAGGCTGTGTTCACATTGGATCCCCTGTTCTTTGTCCTGTGTTGACAATTTAACCGCAAATATGTTTCCAAAATTTCCTATAGTGTTCACACTTGAACTCATGCTCCAGCTCTGATTTCCCACTCTGAGTCAATGAACAGGAAGTTACAATATTTTTATGGTGACTCTCACAAAAGTGCAAATGCACAAAGTGTATGGCAAATTTCTAATATAGATGAGTGTCACTAACATCTGCATGCAATGTATATAGATTCAGGTGAAAGTGGGAGAAAGAAGTCAGTGTTATAACACTGTTATAACAAGTGAAGTCAGTGTTATTACCAGGGTCTGCATACTGTACTACAAATAGCTATTCAGTAGTGAGAGCAATTACTGGCAATACAGTAGTTCTTAAATATCTCATGTCAAGATACAGAGATACAGCGGCACACCCTTGGTTAGTATAGCAACTATGAAACATGTATAAAAGTAATACACACAAACACTGTGAAGTTAAGAAAGAACCATCAGGTAACTCTGTCCACCAACATAAAACTATGAGCACATGTGGTTCAAAATTAACTTTTCTTCCACATAATGATACCTGAAACCCAACACAAAAGGTAATGAACCTAAAGCAAAAGTAGAACAAATTACATCAAAACAATAACATGCATACTACAGCAGTAACAAAATACTATCAATTGCAATAACAGTTCTTGATGACTCTCAGACAATCTTCCTTCCAAAACTGATTTATTATTTACTCAAAACTAGTTGAAAACAGTGTAATTCCATAACAACTCCCTGGTTGGATATCAAAGGAAACCTCATGGTCAGAGCAGGGAGTTGTTGGTTCCATAACAACTCCCTGGTCAGAGAGAAGAATAAATGGCAGAACTACAAGAAACAATGTTGTACACAAACAAATAGTTTGTAGCTAATAGTTCCATATATGTCCATGGCTAGTTTGCCTAATAGTGCGTGGAACAGGCATGGTGTTATGTAGTTCGTTTGCCTTGATCTCAGGTCACCTTGGTTCCCCCGAGTGTTCACACTCTGGAACTGATATCCCCCAGAACAGGGGACCAACATGTCGCGGTCTGACTCTGAGTAGCATAGTATTTACACTAGGATGTTGATCTCGAGCAGGAGATATGATTCGATCGGATCCCCTCTGTGCATTTTCTAATGTGAACAAGGCTTTTAGATGAAAGTGTTATATCATTGTAGACAATAGCATACTGTACATGTGGTTCAATACCATGCCATTCTTTTGATATCTTGCCAAGTGCTAACCAATAACACAAATATATATGCTAGGTGACACTGTAGTATGCAGTGTTTGCATACCACTACATTTATGCTAATGAAACAACCACAAAACTACCTAATGTCTGTGTTAATGACTAAATGGGTTTAATTATTAAATTCAGAGGTAATGTCGTGATAAACATGTTAAAATATATTGTTTATCTAAACAAAAATAATGTGACGGACGTACGCGTGACGGACGTACGTGACGGACGTACGAAAATACGTACGTCTGTCACAGCATTTTCTGAAAAAATAAAATCCTAGAGATTAAAGGCACATTATGTAGTTATTGAGTGTTCAAAATGTGCATTGAATTGTAGATGTCTTGAAATCTGGGTAACTCCTTCTATATGAAATTTTAAAAAATGTGATTTTTCTGTGACGGACGTACACATGACAATTTACATTTGTAAAAAAAGTTATTCTCAGAAAACTGAAAATCCCTGCAACTTTATCTCTTTGTAAATTGAATCTATATATTATATCACTTCAGCAAATCCAAGAATATTTATTCCTCTGAAGATACACAGGCAAAAATAGGCATTTTGTTTTGGGGTGATTTTTGTGAAGCAAATTTGAGATTTTTTCGGTTGACTAATACACACCTTAATCTGCCTGAAAACAATGTGTTCTGTGAAAATAAGGTATATATTATGAAACTCCATAGTTTTAGCTTTCATCTGATACCCTACATATAATGATTCAACGTTTTTTAATTTTTGGTGAAAAGGTTTACTAGTTTACGGAACTGCCCAACTGTGTCTGTCAGTGCGGTTGTATATAACTATAGCCAGATGTAACCGTGTCTGTCAGTGCGATTGTATATAACTATAGCCAGATGGGGCAGTGACTATAGCCAGATGTGACAGTGTCTGTCAGTGCGATTGTATATAACTATAGCCAGATGTGACGGTGTCTGTCAGTGCGATTGTATATAACTATAGCCAGATGGGGCGGTGTCTGTCAGTGCGATTGTATATAACTATAGCCAGATATATTCGTGTCTGTCAGTGCGATTGTATATAACTATAGCCAGATGTAACTGTGTCTGTCAGTGGGATGACTATAGCCATATGTACCGTGTCTGTCAGTGCAATTGTATGTAACTATAGACAGATGTGACAGTGTCTGTCAGTGCGATTGTATATAACTATAGCCAGATTTAACTGTGTCTGTCAGTGCAGTTGTATATAACTATAGCCAGATGTAACCGTGTCTGTCAGTGCGATTGTATATAACTATAGCCAGATGGGGCAGTGTCTGTCAGTGAATTGTATATAACTATAGCCAGATTTAACCGTGTCTGTCAGTGCGATTGTATATAAATATAGCCAGATGTGACAGTGTCTGTCAGTGCGATTGTATATAACTATAGCCAGATGTCACCGTGTCTGTCAGTGTGATTGTATATAACTATAGCCAGATGTCACAGTGTCTGAAAGTCCGATTGTATATAACTATAGCCAGATGTGACCATATCTGTCAGTGCGATTGTATATAACTATAGCCAGATGTCACAGTGTCTGTCAGTGCGATTGTACATTACTATAGCCAGATGTCACAGTGTCTGTCAGTGCGATTGTATATAACTATAGCCAGATGTGATGGCGTATGTCAGTGCGATTGTATATAACTATAGCCAGATGTGACGGTGTCTGTCAGTGCGATTATATATCATTATAGGCAGTCCATACTCATGTTAGAACCTTGTAAAAGACATTTTCAATCTCTGAAGAATCTCACATGGGCTGCCAAAATGTGATTCTATTTATAAAGTTTGAAAAGATCTTCAAAGCTAAGAAGTTTCTTATGGTTTTCTGTGGTCTGTTTGTAGCACTTATAAACATGTACGCAACAAAAGCCAAGAGACAACGTGAAATTCACACTTAGATTTTAAGAACGTGTATTAAAAGGTGAATGGAAAATACATTAAACTGCTGCTGTTGTTTCCCATGTGACTACACTTGCCATGGAAAAACTACCCATTAGCATAAATTTTAATGTTGTTGATTGCATTTAACGTCTCGACATAAATTCTGTAAAACCTCTGTCAAGAACAAGGGTCAGGTCTTGTAGCAGATGCATTTAACTGATGTAAAATGGTTAGATTATGCCAATCAAATTTGCTCTCTATAATAAGTAACACCAGAAGCAGTCCTCGTATGTGGTTTCAATTCGATATGGTGATTTAACCTCTTGAACGTACCATAAATGTCTTGAGGTCTATAAATTTACTGTGTACATATAATGAAGTGGTTATAAAATAGACTTTATAGAAGGTCACTTGTATTGTAGGTTCTATACCATACACTGATAACCCCCTTATTGGTGGTTTTAAAATATATGCTACCAACGATTCACAGTGCAAAGATGATTATGAAATATGGATTGGAGTGGAATATCCATCCAAGAGTAAGGGTAAGGTTTAATGTGGCTGATACGGTGTAGACTTTCAAAGTATAATGTGTGCCTCATAAGTGATGCTACTTGCTGAGAGAATAGATGGTACAGTGGATGCCTTCATTAGAATGCAAAGAGAGTAAAAACAGATGTTATCAAATCTACTCCAGAAGCCTGTGTGTGGTAGATGAAAATAACAATAAAAACATTGCTGGAACTAATGATTAGGTCATAGTAGAATCTTAGAAGATTAGGAAAATGCAAGTCTTGAAAAAGGACAGGAGAGAGACCTTTTTAGAATCCAGCAACGGTAGATAAATTTGCTAGATGGTAATATTCCAAATGGCTGTTCTCCCAAGCGGTGCAACTTTCAGATCCTTCCCAATCTGGTTATAACTGCAAAATGTTTGTCTGGCTCCATCTTGTATACTACTTTAAGATCTTCTTCAGTTTGCCATTTTAAAAGATGTGGTTATCAGATATTAGCTTCTACCCAGCTGCAGCAACATCTCAACCAATTGTTTTCCTGTCTCTCTGTCTTTCTTCAGTGTCTGGTTGTACCCCTGTCATGGAGGAGAACCCTCCCTCCCCGTTGAAGCTCTACGAGAAGGATGCAGAGGGTAAGCTGATGCCCCCCTCATTAGATTCAGAAGACCCAGTGAATGCCACGCCGGATCATATGGAGAAGGAGCAGACGGATGCCGAGATCCTCCACGTCATGGAGGAGATCAGACCGGCCGACGAAATGACCGATTTCGGGAGGATAGAGGAACTGGAACAGTTTGCTAAGGTTCAAGAGGTACAAGAAGAGGAACAGCCACCACCGTTGGAAGAAATCATTCAGGCAAAGGTCTCTAACCACGTAGAATCGATCCCAGTCAAACGAGAGGATGAGAGCATCAGCAATGTACCACCACCACAGTCGGTCAGTAGAGGCAAGGAGAACAACCACGTAAGTCATACAGAGAAGGAGAAGGAGGCTGAACAGAAGGGGTCCGGGATACTAGCCAAGGTTCTGCTAACGCTGGCCTTGTTGGTTTGTGCAATCGTCATATTTATCGTGGTTCTCTTTGAGACCAAAGTGGACTTCCTGGATCCTGTTAGGAAAGCCCATCAGGTCAAGATGGTGAAGAGTTTATACTATCGCCCCAGCAGGGATTATGCCATCCACCAAGCAAACCACCTCTATTCGGACGTCCTGCAACCATCGGCGAAATACGTCCACAGCCAGTGGCACAAGATCGTCACTAAGAAAGCCGCCTCCCCAAAGTAGATCAATTTTTACGACAGTCTTCAGTCAAGTTTTTAGAGTATGTAGCTTTTCAAAGGTATGTAAATACTGTACAAAAGATTCTGCTTTTAATCGCAGGAACTTTTTTGGACTTGCTTGAAAAAGAAGAGAAGGGTTTGATATTAATAATAGGGGGCAAAAAATAGAAATTGTTGTATTCATGTTAATAATACAAAGGTGAGACGGGAAAAACATACAATGTTATGAGCAGGGATTCGGGACAGCACAACCCAACTCCCTATGTCAAACCTTGCTTTTTCATCTTGCACAAAAGTCACTCATATCTAAAAAAGTGAAATTTTCAAAATACTTTTTTTTGTACCTTGGGATGCCGGTTGGTCCAAATCAGTCGTAGCAATCTTGTGATAAATACTGCCATCTGGGATCGATGGGAGGGGCAGGGTTAGGGTGTTAAGGATGTGTGGTTTTTTGGGGCTGTTGTTTTTGACGATTGCACAAACAAATTTTTTCGGGTTTTGGCTGGCAATAAATAAATATCTATTAACCAAGTACAAACACATTTTAGCATCTAAAACACTTTGATCAATCTTTGATCAATTTTTAACTTTTTGAAAAAAGAAAGATGATACGAGGGTGTACAGAAATGTAAATATTATTAAGGTATTAATATTACAACTGTGCTACATAAGCATTTTTAGATATCATTATTATTTTTTATTTTGATAATAAAAAATGTAGTCACCCTTGTTTCTAATAGGGGGGGCGAGGGCGGGGGGAGGGGTGTTTCATTCATCCATACTTTCAGTGGCACTTTCCTTCATCAGTATAAGTAGACAGTCGTAGAACAATGGGAAATTCATTTCATGGTTGCAATTTCCAGTTTACAGTAATGTCATTAGAGGCTTTTTGTTTTATCTCTGTAGTAGGATGATTTAGTTTTTGAGATGGTATTCTTCAATTTTTTTTCTTGTATTCTTTCAAAACTAGCCCAATATTGCATGTTTTTTTTTTTTAAACATTCCTATTTAACCATTCAATTGTTGAGAAATATTAATTGTGGTGCCAAAAGGGAAACTGCTTTATTTAGAACCAGTCACTATAGCCGTAGTTTCATTGGTATAAATTTGACCGTATATAAGAAAAAGAGATTAGTTCCTGAAATATTTGATGTCATGAAATAAAAATTGAAACATTCGGGAATGAAATAGAAAGGTAGAGAGAGAGATGAATGATGCATTTGAATTTGAGGCCAGGGAGAAAGGGGAGAGGACAATATTTTTTTCATTTTACTTTCATCTTTGTGCAATTTTGGTGTTATTTATCGATCTCTTTTTAAGCTTCTTACTCATGCCATTTATTATCATGACATTCAGTTGAAATTAATTCATCACTTGCCCTTCGACTGATAAATTTTAATTTTTTTGTAGTTTGAAATGATTGTTGAAGACTTCAAGTATAGCCCCCAATTTTTTTTACCATTTGTAAAAATGGGTTGAAGTTTTTTTAAATTTAAATTTTTCTCCTTCTTAAAGACAACTAAATGTTGTTATATTATGGTAAGAAATTCTGTAAGCGAGCATGTAAAACAAGACTTAAAGTTTGTCCACAGCATCTGACCAGTTTAGTATCTCTTCATCTCATTTTAGTAACTTTCTAGCATATTGCGGTCATACCGGCAACTTATTAGACAAACTTTATCATCATTTCCTGTGATATAAAGAAAAAATATACCAATGTGGTTTTTAAGATCTGCTTGAAATATAACTTTCCTGTGATGGGAGAAAACAGTGGGGTTATTCTGCCATAAGAATTCAATGCTTGAAATTCAAATAGTAAAATAGAGCCTAGAAGTTTTTCATAGAATGTTCATTTTTCTTTGGTGTATCTCTCACAAATTTTTTGGTCAGTATTAAACCAATCAAAGACTTTCAAAAAATTTGGTAGTAGACGACTAGTTTATCTCAGTAGAAAGTAGTGTTTTGCCTTATTTTGTAATCATTTTTAATATTTAATATTTCATTTACCGTAAGTCGTTAAAGACAAGACATTTTTTGTGGACATGCACGGCTTTGTAAAACTTTTGATGCTGGTAGAAGAGAAATCCACGATGCTGGATGATATTTTTCAGCTTGAAAGGAGAGAGAGAGAACAGAATTGAAATGTTAGGCATCTGTCAACCGTGAACTTCAACGTTCGTATCATGATGATCACATGAATATTTCTTATTCAACG
Organism: Apostichopus californicus; assembly: GCA_020650975.1. Lineage (NCBI taxonomy): Eukaryota > Metazoa > Echinodermata > Holothuroidea > Aspidochirotida > Stichopodidae > Apostichopus > Apostichopus californicus. The sequence goes on from JAIPMN010016114.1 coordinate 7,803, forward strand.
TAGACATGAGAAATTGACTATATACACTCTCATATCTTTATTTCATGAAGTATTTTCTAATTTTATGTTAGGATTCATCAATTGAGAAAATTACAGTGGAAGTATCTCATATAGGTAAAATATTTTGTATCAGGAAGGTGTTATAGATGGTGAAACAATCTCAAGATCAATCCATCCTTCGAAGAGCTTCTCGACGGCCTGTTCTAACTAGGCTACTGCTGGTCAAAGTGTGGGTACCCTAGAAGACTTAAAACAAGACCTAATCCGATCGGATGACAAGACGTTAATAATTCATTCTTATCAGTCGAGGCTGTGTAATGTTGATCAATTTGTTTAAACAGATCAGCATAGATTACATAGAAGATTAGATATGATAGCCCACCTAGACCCCTTCAGTGTGTTTTGCCATCTATAATACCTACTTACTATGTTAAGTACTTTAAACTTATACTGATCCCATAATAATCTTTACCTTGGCTGATATCCTGCTACTCAAATTGTTGAATATTTAAACAGAAATGTGACTCCCCCACCTTTGATAATGTTTCCCCTAGTTTCCCCCAATGTTCATGAGGTTTAAAAGATATTTCATTTTCATTACTTGTTTTTCCTAAAACTAAATCTACCAGTTTCAAGACCAAATTCTGCCTTGAAACAGTGATGTGTCACACCATACCCCCCCCCCTCCCCAACGTACAGCATCAAAATATTTAAAGAAGGAAAACATACATACCTAACAAACAAAGAAAGAACAAATGGTATTGTGCTTTATCCTGAAAAACAAAATAGGTCCAAAAGTTTTCCCAAAAAAGTATGTTTTTGGATCAAGTCACCAATAGATGTACTCATTTCTACCAAGTACAATGCCCTTTGCAATATGACAGAAAGTTTATGAAATAGAACTTTATGAAATACGACAAATTAATTGATATCTTGTTGTTGTTGAGTTACCTGTAGTTTATGAAGCTTTTTCCTTGAGTTTTTTTTTTTCAATATCGTAGTTTCTTCAGTACACTTCTTTGGTGGAGGTACCTATCATTTCTGTCAAGTGTCTTTTCATATTCTTGTGCGACCTGTGTGATGATGTCGGTGTTTGTAAGTTTGTTAATAAGCAGGGGGAAAGGAAAAGCAAAACCAGGAAAGAAGTGGATAAGTTTTCTGTTTAGAAACATGAGAAAAGCAGTAATATGGTATGGTATGGTAAAAACCATCACTATCAGCAATGTTTGAGAATGGACACGGCCCTCCACGGCGTGGTCTTTTGTAAAGGCCCGCATCAGTTTGGGCTGAACTCAAAAGGGCATTGAAATTTGTTTTTGAACAACATTTATGACTGGATTCTGTTTCGAAAAAAAAAATATATAAAGGAGACATATACAAAAGTGACATGATCACAATGGTATCAACATTTAGGACGCAGGAAGGACCCAGGAAGGACCCAGGAAGGGTTAGTTAGCCCATGAGTCACAAGTGATATGCAAAGTTCTGCTTTTAGATGTGGTCAAGTCATGTATTTGTCACTGTCTCGTTTATTAGAATATACGAAAGATATATGCATGTATATTTAAGGAGGTCACTGGCTGAGTTATTCATAGAGAACCAGATGATGTATGGATTTGTTAATAGTGTGCTCGGCTACCCAAAACGTCTTTATTTTTCTGTGCAAATAATAAACGTAGGTGTGTTTTTCAGTTTGGTGTATATATTTGTCTGTTCTCTCTTGCCACTTTGACCCCGATGTCGCTTCATAGCGTACAGAGATATTTTTTGATAAAAGAAATGTCGGCTCTCGTTGGGTCGCTGGCTATATTTCTGGATTTGTTGTTGTTGTTGTATTCTTTACCATTATTTTACCTGTAGAATTGTTTGGAATGGTTTTTGGCCGTTAGAGTCTTTTCTATAGCCACAAATAGTACCATTTTAAGTAATACTTAGTCCTGGAAGTGGAAAGTTTTGTGGTGTCGTTATTGAAACGCTATCTCTGGTACAGTTTCTTTCGTTAGCTTACTGAATAAAAGGGAAGGCCCACACACGCTGGAGCTGCTAGAAGTCTATGTCGTAACTCTGAAATATGATGAACAATGTGGGGTCGCCAGATGAAAGTAAGAGAAATGATGGGCTATATGATTCATGCATATTCATTAGCAAGGTGTGTTTGTCACCTTATTATGAGTATATGCAAATGAAAATACATTACCAGTAACAAAGGAATGTATAGCCATTTGCATATATTTCCTTTCACAAACAGTTGATATTTCCTATGGATTACTGAGAGCGTGGTGGCCAATTGGCTAAGGCGTTGGACTTGTGATCCAAGGATTGCTGGTTCGATTCCTGCCTAGTTCATTACGTTGTGTCTTTGGGCATGATGCTTTATCTCAATTGCGTCTCTCCACCCAGGGGTTAAATGAGTACCTGTGAGGTAACTTGTCATTGGGCGCAGTATATAACTGCAGCCGACTGGAGGGATTGTCTCTGGGACAGGTTATTATTGACCAGGGGTAATATAACGTCTGTAAAGCGCTTTGAAACCTATCGCTGGTATAAAGCACTATATAAATCAAATATTATTATGATTGTATGTGCAAATCATAGATGTGGTGTCATCATAGGGTGGGTGTGTTAGTCGTGATTGAACCATGTAAGGGGGGTCGTCATAGGGTGTGTCAGTCACGACAAACCATGCACAGAATTGATTCTGATATGTGAATGATGTTTGATTAAATCAGAAATATGATTTTATTGGACTGACTGTACAGCAAGATCAGAGCAATAGAGGAAAGGATAATGAAGTTAGCTAAACCTAGTATCCCCTGGGCCTGGGGAGGGGTGAGAGAGATATAGGGAGAGCAGAACATTAGAGGAAAGGGTGAAAGGTTAACAGACATGGAGTTAATATTCCTACATTGTTAGGATGCAATGTTATAAACTTATGAAATATCTATATCTCATGTTTATTCTTTACCAAAAGTGCTCTGCCTCGTGAAATGTAATATTGATTGCTTTACTATTTGAAAGATTATCAAGTCCTTGATCATTCATTCTAGTGAGAGACGAGAGGGTGAAAAAAATGTGGACAAAGGGTATTAAGAAAATGTCATGAAATGGGGGAAGATATCAGTTCTTTGAACTTTTTCTTTACAGATAGTAACATTGTGGGATTTAAAATGATTTTTTGTTTTGTTTTTTTGGTCTTCATTGTGTGTAATATTTGTTGTGTTCTGTTATAATCACTCATGTGATGAGTGATTAGTGTACTTCACCAGAATGTCAGAACATGAAACTGATTTTGAAAAAAAAGACATTTCTCTGTTTCATTTTTCTATTCTGTGTATGCTTCTTTTTGTCTTTTTTTTTTGAAGAAAATATGGTTTGCAATATTTTGGTGCGGTTTAAGCAAGTCTGTAGCGCAAGTCTGTAGCAAGGTTCCCAGGACGCTGTGGTTCTTCTACCTGTGTTACAACATTATTGTACCGAATGATGAGGGGGAAAAAATTAGAAATGAGTTTTATTATACTTGTCATGTGTGTGCTTCACAACAAGAGATTTATAACGTCGTAAATAACAAAATAAAACGTGATGCTATTTTGTTCCTCGGGGTACGTCAACATATTAGGCATTCACACCACAGACACAGCCTCCCAATGTTGAGCTTCTTCGTACTATCTTTTATACGACTAAACGGCCAGGGTGGTATTTGATCAGATTTTGTCATTCAGATTTCGTCCTACGTGTAAACAATGTATATAACGGTTCAAAGTACGTACTTTAAAACTTAACGATGATCACTATACGTTTGAAACGTTCGTGCGTGTGGGCCACTTTCTTGACTGCACTTCTCACGGAGAGAAGTTTCTTTGAGGTCTTTAAACTGTGTGAAACTCCTGTTTTAAGGCTCGGATCAAAAAATGACGTCGGCCAAATTTGAAGTTGATAGCGACGGAGACCGCTCGTCTCAGGACAAGCCAAGTTCAAGCGCGATTCCCGTTGTAGCTGCCGTCATCATCACAGCGATTGTTGTCGCTGTTATAACAGTGCCGACTACATACTACCTTCACCCCGATTACACAGAAGCCGATAGCGCACCTCTACCCGCATGTGACATCACCGAGCCACCATCTTCGGCACGACCGCCTGTCGCGACTTCTGTCCAACCTACGGAACCAACCAATCCGGAAAATGCTCGCTTTGATTGTGGACCGGACCGAGGTGGAATCGACCAAACTGTTTGTGAAGGCAGAGGTTGTACATGGGACGAACCCTCCGAGTCAGGTCCACCGACCTGTTTCTTTCCCGAGGACTATGCGATGTATGAAATGACTGATTTCTTCAACGAACCGTGGGGTTACAGAGCTGAACTAACAAAGAAGACGAACACACCGGACTTTATAGATGGAAGTCTGGACACTCTCTGGGTGGATGTAGAGGAACAAACTAAGCACCGACTTCACATTAAGGTAGGAGTAGATTTAGTTTTGTTAGAAGGCTTGAATAAAATGGAGCAGGGTTTTGGCGTGGGAGGGAAGGGAAGGGGGAGGGGTGGGGTAGAAGCATTGGAGTGAAAGATTGACCATTGATTGATGATATAAGTAATATATTTACCCCATATCGTTGGCGCGTAGATTCTCAAGAAATAATATCAACCCCTCACGCTTCCACCTCCGCTCTATAAACACAA
>JAIPMN010016124.1:2655-21799 GCA_020650975.1 Apostichopus californicus
CCCCCCCCCCCCCCCCCCCAATGCTGACAACCTACATTGAACATAACTATTTTAAAGGTGAACATCTTGAAAACTGGAATGGCAATAGAAACAATTACTAGCATACAAATTTTATTTTATGAATATGTTTATATCTGTATTACTATAACTATTGTTGTTGTTATTGTTATGCTTCACCCTTGGTAATAAATTTGACAAACACTGGTGTAAAATCGAGCCACTTTGTAATATTAATAATAATGGTTTACTTTTCACCGGAAATCTTTTTGTCTTTTTCAGAGTTGATGAAAAGTTTGATGAGCATGATATACCGTATGACGTCATTTGGTTGGATATTGAACACACTAACGGAAAGAGGTGAGTGATATGAATCGGTTTGAATTCTGTCAGTGATCAGCTCTGTTGGTCTGCAATTTTACCAATCTTACAACCATTGTTACCCATAGTATGATTACAATTGATCACACTTTCACATTTTCAACCACATGAATGTTAATGTAACAAGTAATTCATTCATTTTTATTCTTAAAGTTTTTATCACCTCGTTTGTCATATTAGTATTAATCCATAAAATAGTCCCAAGATTGCTCAGATTTGGCATACTTATTGCAAGTTGAATAGACAAACTAGTGTAATACATGTATAGTAATGTGATGTTAGTACCAAATATTGACCAATCATTGGTCACTTCTGTAAATCTTTCTCTCGTTGTGGGAAAAGATGCCTTAATGCCCTTTCAATCTTTTGAAATTTGCCTTGATGCCCTTTGAAAAGTTAAAAAAATGCAGTAGTGCCCTGTGATGTTATTGCCCTAAATCAACCTTAATTATAGCCCTGCTCTTTACATGTACCTAAAGAGGATTATATAGTGGATGTACAGTAAGTACAGTAGTGGGTAAACAGCCCCCCCCCCCCCCTCCAGGCAGACACACACACACTTCCCTTATTTCTCTCCATTTCTTGGAAAGAGGGGAACAAACATTGTTAGATCTGATTCACTTAAAAGTAGCATTATTCCTATGTTTGGACAGTTTTAAGCACTGAACTTTTCGACTGGTTACACATAAACAATTATTGAGTATGATAAAGACAGTCATGGGTGTATCATGTGCTTCATCCTTTCCTGTGCATATCCTATTTCACGCAGATACATGACTTGGGACAAACACAAGTTCCCAAACCCAATTGAAATGCAGAACAACATCGCCTCAAAGGGTCGGAAGGTAAGAGAGATGTTACCCGATAAATCCAGTAGTTAACATGAGTATGCCAATTTCATCACATTGTGAATGAACCTATTGGGGTATTATCGGTCTAAATCTAGTAACCAAACTTAGAATTTATCAACATGGAATACTAGTGTTTGCCTTCAAATATGAACTTGGTTCTAAATTAGCAAACTACAGTATTGTGCAGTCTTTTCAATGTTAATTATTTTTACTATTGAAAACTCTAAGTTTGATCCTCTAAGGTGAGTATATCCAGGAGGCAAATATTTTTGAAATCATTTTGGTCATTTTAACTTTAATTTTTGACCCAATAATTTGATCCTAAGACACTAGTAGTCAAAGCCATCCACTAATTGTAGCTCAATATGTGTAGATTCTTCAAATGACATAAAATGACATATCCCAGACTTTTGAAAATAATAGTATTTAATTACTAAGAGTATTAAGCATCCCTATGCATTTTGATTTCTATGATATGTGAAGTCTCGTTTATATGATTGCAGATTCCTCTTTTGAATAAACTTGTTGTCACTTCCTACTGATGATGTATTCATTCCTTCTGTAATTAGTTGAATATTCAAATGAGCATTGAATCTAATTTGCATGTGCAGATGGTGACCATTGTGGATCCACATATCAAGCAAGACAATGGATACCATTTATACAAGGAAGCCAAAGATCAGGATTACTTTATAAGAAATAAAGACAACAATGAGTTTCAAGGATGGTGCTGGCCAGGTACAAACAACAAAAGAAAATTAAACCCTTGCTAACTTTTTACTTTTTGCCTCCACTATTAACCCATCTCCGTTTCCTGACCATCCTTGACATGGTTACGCCAGGTATGATACATATGTTAAAATGCAGCTTCCTCTCTCACTGTGGATTATTTATCAAAATTAGGTATCAAAATTTTATTCACAACTTGGAAGATATTTTCCAATGTTTCATAGTGAGTTTACTTCTTTCAGAAATAAAGAAAAGAAGAAATGTTGGTACAGTGGTCTGAAGGAAAATGTTTGCTTCACTCTTCACTTGTCTGTTTCGGCATAATTATTGGCTGTGATAAATTATGAATATTCACGAGTATGCTAATTTGATGTTTGTTTACATCAAGGGATTTTATTTGTAAAAGCAAAAGTACAGAATATTGTCAATCTTCGATGTTTCATACCTGGCGAAATCATGCGTTTTTTTTCGCCCTTTTATACTTTGCCCTTTTTTCATAATTTCATCAACTTTTTTAACTTTCTCCTTCTGATATCTATTTTGATACTTTTCCAATTTTTCCAATAATGCTGCCCTTAAATAGTTAGTTGCATCGCTGGATCCACATCTGAAAAGATGTAAGAAATATACTCTGTACAGAGAGGCCAGAAGTAATGGCTTCTTTGTGCAGAATAGCGCAGACAAAGAGTATACTGGTTGGTGTTGGCCAGGTGAGTAGGTAGTTAACCAAAGACATATATACTAGTAGAATGGAGCACGTCCATCTCAGAACCACCTGCAGGCAGCCATGTTGTGTAGAGTGTCTTGATAAAATCTCCTCTCCTCAAATCTACACACACTGTGGACCAAATTTGGTATCCTTGCTGATTTTTGCTTTACTTTGGGAAACAAATGTACATTCACAGAAGTTTACAATTAGTTTCTTCGGTTCATTATTAAATTTAGACAGAACATTTTGATAATAGTGTCATTGAAAAAGTTCAGAAAAAACCTCAAATTTCAAAGATAGAGGAATTGTCGACTGTAACATTATACCATTTATTTTTGTTCATGAATGAATCCAGTTTCTTTTTACCTCATTATCTCAATGGAAATGGAGGAAACCTTGACATTCCAACATTATCATATGAACAAAAGCCATCTTTATTCCTTCCTGACCTTCACCAGGTGCCTATATCAAGCCTTGTGTATTTGTAGTAATGAGAAGTTCATTTCAACCATGAAACCATTCAGTTACAAGATGTTAAGTCCAGTTGTATACCTTCTAGCAAAAAAAGAGTTGAACTACCTGTGAATCGTTCATGAACTATTTAATGATATCCTCCCTTTCTCAGACTAGCAAGGTTGAATTCCCTTTAAAGTCTAGAATAAACTTTACAACCATGACTGCTTGGAGTGATTGTCTATCTACAGTAACAGAGTAGAACATATGTTCTTGTTATTGTGTTCTAGTGTGTAGCTTGCTTTGCAGTGAAGTAGAATAGAAAAAAAACAAAGAAAAATCATTTTGAACAAATTCATATCTGAAGTTGGGAAATATTCATATATGCAAATTGCTATGCTTTCAAAAGCACCCTTTTTAAAAAATTTTCACTATTTTCATAACATTGTATGTTCTGGCTCTTCTTATCATGCTCTTCTGCAAAAATAGTAAATTTCAAAATCTTGTGTTTTTTTTTGTATAATCATATCCTAACTTTTCATTTCAGTATTCCAAATCTCTCTTCTTTCTATTGTCTTCAAATTGGCACATCTTTGATCTTATTGCACTGATTAGATACTGGTAACATTCAAATGATCTGTGAAGATTGTGAAATGTCTGATCTCCTTTCTACATTTCTATTACACATATGTGATTGGGTTCACTACATTGTATATCATACTCCATGGCACAGCTTTTGCATTCAACTCACTCAAACAAAAAATCCACCCTTTGTTGATCTTTAAATATTCAATGCATTACAGCACTTTTTGGAATTTCACTAGAGATTTAAATTTCTAAAATTTATGATGTCACTAATCATATCAGTAATCATTGTAGCTTCTTTTTTATTAAAACTAGTCTTTGAGTGAACACCTGTTTATCTCTTGCATAAGTTATTGTTTTGAACCCTCTTAGAAGGAAAAGGTTAGAATTATGTGTAGTAATAGTGTTTAGTGTATGCCACAATGTTGTAGCTGCTTTATAGGGTCTTGCCAATATTTAGTAATTCTATAGAAATTGAAGTGAAATGTGTACTGTAGTATATTGTGATATTTATGTCAATGGTTTTGGATAGTTTTGTAAAAGAAATAACTTAAATTACTTTCAATATTAATTAACAAGATCACTCTGTTCAAGATATCTTTTGATAATTAGTGATTTGATATGCAAACAAAGTGGAAATCCTTTTTTTTTTGTATTGGCAACCGTAGTTTTGTATCATATTCTTGGTTTTCTATATATTGGAATGTGCTAGTGGGTGTTTTGTTGGGCTAAACAGAAACTCAGTGACAACCCATTATTCGTGTACTTAGTAGGATTCCTGTGAAAGTTCCAATCAGTCTTGATTGCCCTGACCAGATTTCAAAGAACCAAGTTTGGGGCTGTCAAAGGTCTCCCATTACATTTACATTTTCAAAAGTTTAGACAATGCTCGCAAATCTAACCACCGGTGATGCCTCGTAAGAATGTAACAGGACGTTGAAAAGAGTTATATCAGCTACTCATTATAACATCACCGGGCCATTACTGGCAGTTAAATCAGCTATAATCTCACCGGTCCATTACTGGCGGTTATATCAGCTACTCGTTATAATCTCACTAGGCCATTACTGGTGGTTATATCAGCTACTCATAATTTTCACCGGTCCATTTCTGGTGGTTATATCATCTACTCATAATCTCACCCGGCCATTACCGGCGGTTATATCAGCTACACATTATAGTCTCACCCGGCAATTACCAGTGGTTATATGTGCTACAACAGTTTTGTTCTTGTGGATTTTACTGTTTAATGATAAGTTTTCACAACTGTACATTGTGATTATAGTTCAGCATCAGATGCCAGGTGGACATTCACAAGGTTTCTCATAGTTGATTGTCGTTTCATCAGTTGCTAGCCCTGCTTTATATTAATGAGACAATATCTTTGTTGTATTCCCTCCCCCCCTCACCCCTCTTTCCCTAAACACAGGGTCATCTAGCTATCCAGACTTCACCAGGGAGGATGTACGTGCCTGGTGGGCCAGCAAAATGTCCCCAGAGCTGTATGAGGGTTCCACTCACAATCTCTTCACCTGGAATGACATGAATGAGCCCTCAGTCTTCAATGGTCCTGAGGTCACCATGCACAAAGATGCCAAACACGCTGGAGGATGGGAGCACAGAGATGTTCATAATATCTATGGTTTTTATGTGGTAAGTGTATGGAGGTGGATCGGAGCACAGAGATGTCCATAATATTTATGGTCTTTATGTGGTGAGTGTGTGGAGGTGGATGGGAGCACAGAGATGTTCATAATATCTATGGTCTTTATGTGGTGAGTGTGTGGAGGTGGATGGGAGCACAGAGATGTTCATAATATCTATGGTCTTTATGTGGTGAGTGTGTGGAAGTGGATGGAGGATGGGAGCACAGAGATGTTCATAATATCTATGAGTTTTATGTGGTGAGTGTGTGGAGGTGGATGGGAGCACAGAGATGTTCATAATATCTATGGTCTTTATGTGGTGAGTGTGTGGAGGTGGATGGGAGCACAGAGATGTTCATAATATCTATGGTTTTTATGTGGTGATTGTGTAGATATGGATGGGAGCACAGAGATGTTCATAATCTCAAGTGGTCAAAATAAAACAAAAATGTTAGCAAACTGCTTATCCACTCAAGCGCCTGTGTAAGAGAAAGTGTTAAAGTAAGAAGGCTTGATGTTTCGATCCTAGCAGGATCTTCTTCAGAGGCTTGTCATTCAGCCTCTGAAGAAGATCCTGCTAAGATCGAAACGTCAGACCCTCTTACTTTTACACAAAGCAAGTGGTGACAGCATTGTGCCCTCATTTCAAGCAGTTTGTGACAAAAACCAAAGTTTCTTTCTCATGTTTAAGTTCACAAGGAGGGTAAATTTGTATTAATCAATCTGTTTTTCCTTTTTGATTTCAGCACAGAGCAACAGCTGAAGGGCAGATTGCCAGATCGGATGGCCGTGAGAGACCATTTGTCCTTTCGAGAGCATTCTTTGCCGGCTCACAGCGTTATGGTAAGTTGATCATAATACCAAGTGTGTGTGAATCAAAGATACAACGTCCTAGTTTTATACTCAGCAGTTGTTTGCTGTGGGGAATCACATTGTGTTGTAGTTAAACACTGTTTTGTCTTGTCGTCCTCGTAGGTGCCATCTGGACCGGAGACAATGCTGCCGAATGGTCACACCTGAAGGCATCGTTGCCAATGTGTCTTAGTGTCAGTATCGCTGGAATACCATTTATCGGTGGTAAGTGGTTTTGGTTTCTTTCCAATTAATATGATATCTTGTGTTCCTTTGAGTCTTTACTTTGATCGTGTTATACTGTTTTTCACCGTACGGGTCTGGTGGGTTTAAAGTAGATGTGTAGATGAGCTATGATACAGTAGACCATCATTAATAATAATAATAATGATAATTATTACTTTTATAGTAAGTTTTATCTGTCTGCTTTATAATAGTATGCAAACTTTCATGTTGACCTGCAAACACCAGATGTCCCTCCATTGATACATATGAATCTGATAGATACCTGTTGACCATCAGTTATGGCCATGATGACCTGCATAGCTACTTTTTATTGTGATTATCACACCTTGGTTTGCTATTCTCCTTATCGAGGGGGTTACTCCAGGACATACTGTAACTCTGTCCATATTTAAGCTTAAAGCAACTGTGTCTCTGTTCCTAAGTTGTTATGATATCAGCTGCATTCCATGAAAGCAAACGATCCCTGTTTCTCAATGTAAGTTGTTGATCCTCCTTTCAGCTGACGTAGGAGGCTTTTTCAAGAACCCGGATACAGAACTTTTAACAAGATGGTATCAAGTAAGTAACAGTTAGAGTAGGCTACATTCAATTATTAATGATAATAATTAATTATTAGTATTAATTATTCACTCTGTGTGCTTTTATATGGAGTATTTTTTCAGGTGTTGGTGAATTAGTACTAACTCCGACAACTGTAGTAAGCATACCATACTACCTCTATTATGATGCCCAAACTCCTATAATGTGGAATTCATTTTGTAGTTCAAAATTGTAATCTTTTTGGATAAAAGATTTTGCACATAGATTTTAAAAAACAAACAAACTTGGAGGTGCAATGGAATGGGCATTTGTCTTTGATATCAGTGGGCAAACCTCAATACTTTTGGACACAGTTGATATTCTAAGAGAGAGAAAACTCAACAATCTGCTTATCAACTGCAGAAAGCCTCTGTAGGTTAATATGTACGTTAAAGGTTAGAGGGCCTGAGTGTTTCGATCCCAGCATGATCTTCTTCAGAAGTTAACTCGGGCTTCTTCAGTTAGCCTCTGAAGAAGATCAACGTTTGTTGAAATATATTTGCCAGTTGGGATTAAATTAATTTGTTATTTTGAAATGTTTTGATGTTAGCTGTTGTGGGGGGGCTCCTGGTAGAGTTCACCTGTTTAACTGTCATGTGATTTTTGTTTGTTCTCAGGCAGGAGCATATCAGCCATTCTTCAGGGCACATGCTCATCTTGATACTAAACGTAGGGAACCCTGGCTGTACCCAGAGGAAAACACAGCTGTGATACGTACAGCCATCCGTAATAGATATGCCCTACTACCATACTGGTACACACTCTTCTATCAAGCTTCTCAAACTGGTGTCCCACCAATGAGGTAACAGAATCATTTTATATTTGGGAAGGGGATGGTGATGGGGGTGGGGAGGAGGGTACGAGTGGTTTTTGCCTCTTCCACTTTTGTTGATAAACTTGGGATATGTAAGATTTGCATGTTCATCAAGGAGGTTTATATTTATTGTGGACATAGGGCTGGAGGGGGTGGGGGGATGGAGGGAAGACATTGAGGGAGGGGTCTGTGGGATACTACCCACGTAGGATGCTACTAATCCAAATACTAATTCCTTTTGAGACAGCTCCGTAGCTATAAACTGTAGCCAATCACAACCTTCCTCTCGCCCGTCCTTCTTGCCAGCATATATACAAGGAGACTTTCCGTTAGTTTGTGATCTATTTACATGCAAGTCAATCTTACCACACAAAATTCAGTTGTCATGCTCACTTCACAACCTAGCAATCCTAAATGTTAGGAAATCTTTGATAGAATGATGGGTCATATTTGAATTGAATGTAGCCTACATTGTTTGCAGAGACACACTAACTAATAGGATTCCAGTCATCGATCAGGTTTAACTTTATTGTCTGCAGTGTTTCATGTATTCATTCATGGATTAAGATGTATGTGATATGTTTCAGGAAATTGCTTGCTATGTAATGTTTGAGATTATTAAACATGAGATACAGGTCATTGATCCGGCTTTGATTTTATATTTCTTCTGCAGTGTTTCTATTCATAAATTGAGACGAGACGATGTTTATTTAAATTTAATTATTTCTTATTTTAATCATATTTTCCCTCTTCCAATACAGACCTATGTGGGTGGAATTTCCAGAAGACAGTAAAACATTTGCCATGGAGGATCAGTATATGATAGGTATGACAGTATAGGTTCCATGTTAAAATCATATGAGAGGGGTGGAGTGAAGGGTGGGGAACAGTGACTTTACAGGGGGAGGGAGGGTGGGAGCTGTCTGTGTTTGAAATCTATGTTTTTAAACCATCCTTTATTTTATTTTGAATATAAAAGAATAATAAATAGTAAACTGACTAGGAAATTACAAAAGATTTGAAGGAGAAAAAGTTTGGTTAGAATTGATTCACACAGGGACCACCTATGAGTATTAGGTATAAGAAGATTGCCTTACAAACTTTCCTATCCAGCCTCTAGCTGGTGGTACTTGGTGTAATTTCTTTCTGAGGGTGCCAGTCAGAAACCATGGTACCCTGCAACCGCTATTACTGTTAATGTATAACCAGAGAAAGCAAACCAGTAACACGGATACAACCAAGGAAGTTACTCGGAACAGTTTCAAGAGTTCAGCTATTCAATTTAATCATGTTTGAATGGTATTTGAACCAGTGACCTCAAGATTAAAAGTCCTATGTTTTTTTGTCTGTGTTGGTAGACTAAATCTGTGATAGTTGTGGTTATATGTCTGATTATGCTAATTACTTTTGTAGTTCATGAATTATCATATTTCATAATCATTAAATATTTTTCACTTTCATAAATTAATCATGACTTTAAGTTTAATCATTACGACTATATCATTGGTCTCTTCTTTATTCAAGGCTCATCACTATTGGTTCGACCAATCACCGATGCCGGAGCGACGTCTGTATCCGTCTATCTACCGGGACAAAACACAGTAAGTATGAGTGGTCTGGACAATTAACATTCATTAGTAATGCACAGGGTTGGCAGTAAAGCTTAAAAACCTTCTCAACCCACCAAACAAATTGGTCAGTCACAAAGCCAATAAATCCAGGCTGGACCAAGGCTCTCAAAGGTACGAGACAGGTTTAGGTATACCATTGTTGTGCTGTTGTTACAGGATTTAAAGGGTGAGTGTTTTGAGGAGATGTCATCTGGCTTTAAAGACATTGTCACAGTTTGCATTCAGTATTGTCATGTGGGTACATCCATTAATGTCATCCTTTCTTGCCATGTAGGTGTTGCATGCTATTTGATAAAAAATAGTACAGTTAGTTGTTTGCATCCCTTTATTGTTTGTTCATCTTTCTGCAACCCTCGTTTACCATTTCTTGAATCATGGTATCTCAACAACATTTGCCCAACCATGTTGTGGTGTATCAATAGTTCTTTTCTCCTGTAAAACCAAAGTCTACTCTGTTACATGGTTTGTTCTCTTACACATTCTGCTCTTTTCAACATATTTCCTGTTCTGTTATATATTCCTGTTCTGTTATATATTCCTGTTCTGTTATATATTCCTGTTCAATTACATATTGTGCACCGTAACATCAAGCTCTGCCAAAAAACAAATTGAATGAAACTTAATAATAATAATAATGTAGCAGCTGTTACATGCATCACTGGGAATGTCAAATACTGAAGTTTACCTAAATCAATATTCTTGAATCAAGACTAAATTCGGAATCAAGATATTGGAAACAGCAACTTGTGAAAACCAATTTTTCTTTATTAATGATCATTCTCTGAGACTCTGTTTCTGAGACTCAGAATGTTATATGTTTGTTACCTATCTTTCACCGGCATCATCACTGCTAATTAGTAAGATAAAACAAATAGAAATTGTGAACAAATTGCTTAACTACTGCAAAAAGCCTGTTTAGGTATTAAAACAAAGTTTGAATGCCTGACAGTCGGAATCATCTTGCTTAGGTATTGAAACTTCAGGCCATCCGAACAACTTTACTTCCTGAAAACTAACTGGAACTATGCAGTATCACCCCCACCCCCTGCAGGGACAGGAGTTGCATCTCACATTCCGTCTCTGTATTACGCAATGCATAGTACAGATTTCAAAGAGTGTGTATTAAGAAGCATTCAGCATTATCCCCATAGAGTTTCAGAGGCATAGGTAATACACAAAAAATGAAAAAAATATATCAAGATAGATTTGTACAAATAACTGAAGCTGATTGTGTCCTTCACAAAAATTAAAAAAATATATCAAGATAGATTTGTTCAAATAGCTGGTGCTGATTGTGTCCTTCACTTCAGCTAAAATAACCATAAAATTGTACACACACACCACACAAGAACAAAATAGCACACTGTCATCATGCCTTCGTCATATCAAAGATATATTTTATCAGTCGCTGCTGGTCCATCTTTTTGTTTGAAATGGCTGTGTTTTTGTTTGACTATTGCACCGTCTGTTTAAAGCATGCTCGCATCCATCAGCAACACATTTTCTTTTCCCTTAAATCAATGACCAGACCAGCATGGTGAGACACACAGTGGTGAAAGAGGAAACGGTGAGTGGATCAAGGGATAAAGCATGTTCATGAGCAAGAGATTTAAAACGGGCACATGGAATATGAGGAGAAGTACATTGTCCTTTTTACACATGCAATCTCTGAAAACCATCTTGTGTAAGCAGAAATATTTATCAGTTGTCTTTCTCCTTTCAATTTGGATATTGGGAGAATGTTTTTGAGATGCTTGTAATGAGAGAGCAGCAGAGAAATGTGCCTTGAACTTAGCCTGCCGACTAGCTACTGGCTGTAGCTCCCCAAAGGTACCTAAGAAATTGCTGTTTGAATGACTTTGTGGTTTTATCTTCTGATGTTCTGCAAGAACAAGCAATCAACACTCGATAAACTGGTAGTTACTTTCTTCCATTGACCTTTACAAAACCACTAAAATGCATGGAATAAATAAAGAATGGAATCATGAAAAAAAACCTGAAAGGATGAATATCATTCTTTCTCTGTATGGTATTTTTATTTTTATCTCATCTCTATCCCAATCCAGCGCTGGTACAGAATGGACACATTCGACAAGATGACAGGACCCACACAGGTGTCTCTCTCTGTCTCCTTGACAACGGTACGACACTCCTATCCAGCTAGAGGCTAGCTACAGTACCTACCTACCTACTGTACCTACCTACCTACCTACCTGGGAGAGAGCTTAATGTTGATAAATGATTCAGAAGACATTTAGAATGTTTTTTTTTCTTTTCTGGTTTAAGTGAATATTCTCTCGTACATACCAGACAGGGAACTTAACTACCACAAAAAAAATCGTCAGTATAAATTCAGATGGCATTAATTAAATGATAGCGTACTTATTTAGCAATGGCTCCTGCTATATTCCTAATATTCCAGAGGATTAATCAATTATTAGTTTGATGGGTTTGAATCAAGTAATTATAGCAGAACTTTACAATTTTGACATATTCCACTGTCATGTCGCTGAGACAGTTATGATTTGAAAATGATCTCCATCTTGATTTTTAATACTGTATTATATTGTATATTGTATTGTATATTGTATTGTATTGTACTATATTCGTAAAATATCATAGTTAACCAATTAAATTGATAGCCTCAAAAAGACTTAATCATGAAAGTAAAGTTCCTTTGAGTTTGACCAGTCACAACTAAAAATTTTTAATAGCAATTTAGTCAAGTATGAAATCTTTGTAATACAAAGCACATGTTTAAAATTAGGAAATATTGGTATTGTGCGAAGGTTTAGAATCCACTGTTTGGAAATGTAACTCATTTAAAGAGATATTTTCACTTCATGGTTTATGTATAAATCCTCTTGTTCACTATATTTACATTCATATTATCAATTTCTTTGTACTCATTTTCAATGTTCTACACCTCATCGGTTTTCTGTGTTTTTAAACATCCATCCTACTAGGTGCCCGTGTTCCAGCGTGGTGGCAGTATACTTCCCACAAAGGAGAGAGTTCGGCGATGCTCCAGTCTCGGCGCTGGTGACCCATATACGCTAAAAATAGCTCTGGATGCACAGGTACAGTATGCACAAAAGATTGTTTAGAGGAAATCTTAATGCGATGATTATTCTCATTAGGGTCTTATATATTTTATGTAATAATTAGATGAAAGTAATTAAGTTTGACATTTTATCCCAAACAAATCAATATGTACTAAAGAAAAACCCCAAAGAGACTACAGCTGCTGTTATAATTGCAAACAAAACACTGTTTGTGTTGTTTTTTGCAGTCTGCAAATGGATACTGCATTCCTGAGACAAAATATAGCAATTTTATTCAGTTTTACTGGCTTGAATTGTCCATCCAGCGTTTAATACGCACCCCCCATTTATAGGGGTGCAGGGGGTGTCAGGTGCTGGGCAGGTTTCAGGCTCATAGAAGATACTCCCAATATCACGAACACCTCTTTTCTTACTTTTCAGGGATCTGCTGTGGGCCAGTTATACACCGATGACGGCCACACCTATAATTTCCAGAAAGGTCAATACATTTACAGGCAGTTTGAGTTTAAAGATAACAAACTGATATCAAAGTAAGTTAGCTTATGATTCATTCACTTTTCATGCAAGTGCTCTGAGTTTTTGGACAAATTGTAAGGAATAGTACTCATTTGTAGTCTCAGCATAAAGATGGGGGGAGGGAAGGTGACCAAGGTTTGGGTGGGGGGGCAGGGAGTTCAGGAGGGAGCCAAGAAATAGTTGAGCAAAAGCAACTAAATAATCTTTTCAAAAACAAGAAAAAAGTCATTATTTAACAAATATACATTGTCAACCGAACAGCATTTTGTACCAGAGTGTTATTAATAATTCTTTCCTAATTACAAATGGCTGTCAAATGTTACTTCTCACTCTAATGGATTTAAATAGTTGTGTCATGCACGGATCCGACAGGGGGAGGGGGGGGGGTAGGTGGTTCGGGGTATAACACTACATTCCTCTTCCCCTGTCCAACTCCACACAAAAACTTAAAAATTAGTTCTTAGCATTACTCTTTACATGCAGAACTAATTATAGAGTTTCATGTGAAAAGAGTTTTTTTTTTTAAAATTAAAAGTGACAACAATTACTCCTTCTCGGTGTCATTATTTCAACACTTCCATCTTGTTTCTCTCCTTACAGAAATTTAGCTCCAGTGAGTGCATATAATAGCAAATCCTGGCTGGAGAGAGTGGTCATTATAGGTTTATCAGAATCACCCAATCATGTTTCTCTTATTAGTCAAGGTAAATAAAGAGGATTCGTGATTTGTTTTAACTTTTTGCTTTAATTAACAGCGACCTACCTTCTATGAGGTTGCGAGGAATCCACAGCATGTAGCTAATTTGTAGCCCTTATTTGCATTATTATATAATATTATTATCATATAAAATATCATAACGCAAGGAAATTTGAAATCCAAAAATTTTCACCTTTGAGTCAATATGATGGTTGGACATGCAAAATATGCAACTTAATTCCACTTTATATTATATGATTAAAATTTCAAAACCTCTGTGGACGAAATGTTAACTGGCTGTCCACAAAGTCTGCAACATTTAATGTTAAAGTTAATGAACATTCAGAAAAAGCTATAATGAAATCAGCTAGCTGTCACCCATCGAGGAGCATCATAAGATGCTTGTAATCAACAAACTCTCAGACCATTCAAAGGAGAAATCAATCAAGCCATCATATTTAACGTATGTCATGGAGATGTTTACAATATAACACATTCAAACAGCTTAAGATAATCATCATCCATTTTGGGGTTACGTCTGCCTTAACATATCCTTCATGACATGTTAACATGTGACAGGCAACTATATGAACGTCCAATAATTGTGTCCGCTTTGATTATGAAATAATAAATAAATTAAATAATGTAATAACTTGTGCATTGTACTACAGACTATCCCATGTTTTAAGATGACTGCATCTCTATTTCTGCTTATTTGACAGGTGGTAACACCCAGTCTCTGGAATTTGGTTACTCTGCCCAGAGGGTTCTCTCCATACGTAAACCTGCCATAAACATAGCCGAAGACTTTGAGATCTCTCTCACATAGGATAATCCAGAGTAGACCGAAGAGCGGTTTTTTTTCTTCTTCTCTTTTTGAGTAATGTATTTGTTGATGTGATTCAATGCAGACCAGACGGTTCGAGATTGCTCTCTGATCATGACAGCTTTGTGACGTTTAATTGTTTTTCTTACGTAACTTGGAGACCAAGTTTTGGCTATGAGATAGAGACTGGATGCTTGTGAAGGATGGATGGAGAAATAGTAACATTTCTGTAGTGGTCCGGTGCCTTCATCACTATGCACCTCTTGTTTCTTTGTGTTGTTATGTTTCTGTTTATGGTGTGTGTGGTAGTACATGGTAACTTTGCATGTCCTCTAACATTGTGTATCTGTGCTTATGGACAATGCAGGTGCTGTGTTTATATAAGGCAAGTTATAAACACTATTCTTAAGTTGCTGTTTTCAATCTAAACAGCCACAATGAAATTAGCCCAACTTTATACAGTGAATGAAGGAAAGGTCAAGTTTGTATATTCTGAGAACCGGTTATGACATATTTCACCCATATAGAAAAATTTTTAACCATAAATTTTAATACATGGGTGATGTTGGAGTAAGTTTTACTTACTTGAAGCATTTTGATTCAAGACCATTACAAGGGTCGAATTTATCTCATACAGACAGAGTCTGATCAAACCATCGATGAAATCACAAATAGACGAAGGATAAAACTAAACGGCAGAGCTTGTCATTACAGATGTTCTTTAATAGTACACTATTTTGTACTCTTAAACATTGCAAAGTTACCGTATACCATCATACATCTTATTTCACTTAATGTCCACTTCCAACTACACCATGGACTTCCATTGGCAGTTCATCGAGGAATCATTTATTTTCAGTATAGTATAGTCATTGCCATATTAAGTCTGAAGTAGTTAACCTGGATCAACTGATATATATCTGTTTGTCTGTGTGTCCTAAATTTTATACGCAATCAAAAATGAATTCCATTGCTGGACTGCATGAGAATAACGGAATGTTTCTACAGTGACAAAGAAGAAAGTAAACTACCCCATCAGTGGTGGATAGGTAAAACTAGAACGATTCAGTCACAGAGAAGTTCATTGTGTTATCAGATTATGCTACAGTTTACTTCGAAGATAATCTCTGTTTCATTCTATGTTGGACAAAAGTCTTCTATTTTTCTCCAAAACTTCTTATGTTACTTGTGACTTTGAAGATGTGTTAGTTACAGTTTATAATAAAAAAGGCCCACCTTCTTTAAGGTTGAAATTTGCTATGGATGAAGGCTGTATCATGGTAGTCTGTAAATGCTCTTTATTTAAGAGCACTATTTTACAAGAGTCAAGAAAGTTTTAGCTAACTTCCTTGAAGTTCTCTGTCGCTGTTGTTTGGTAACTGAAGAGGGGGAAGAAAAGTCTCTACGTATCGGTACAATTCATAGAAACAAAACTCTGATTGGTCAAGGGCATTCCAATAAGACTACTACGACATAATTTGGCGAAAGACGAGAACCTTGAGCAGCACTGCAATACATTGATTTAGTTTTGATTTATTCGTCTCAATTTACAAGTTTTGTTACATTGATATTTCATTTAATGTTCATAAGTATATAACAAAAGGAGAATTTCCTCTTGATTATTTTTTGTACAAGTTTTTGCCTTCCACTCACCCCATCTCCTCCTCCAACCTTCTCCTCGTAGGTTGGATGAAATAAAATGGGATGAAAAGTGTAAATGTTTAAGATATTTTGGGTAGAATCATACTGATTTCTACTTATGCTAAACCTCTGTACAGCTATAATTTGTACAATTACACTTAACAACAACAGTGCAAATATTTCACCATGTGAAAGAATTGTCATACTAGAATCGGTCAACCCAGTACCTGCAGATTATATCAATTTGTCAGAGTTTTCAGATTTCTGAACAGAATTGCTCAAATCCTTTCATCACCTTCAGATAAGCCACAAAGGAAAAGAAATGTTGATATTTGTCTCAGCTCAGAACTTCCTACAACCTTAGATGAACTGTCTTTCAGAGCTTAGTGCAAATAATGGTAACGAGTGATACTCAATGGCTATTAATCGGTATTTAAATAACTCCAGCAGTATCAAGAAAATTAAATTTAATTGTAAGACATGGTTTCGTTGTAGCTTGTGAAACAGTTAACTACTATGTAAAACATTAGTGTATCAAGTATAATTTCTTTCTCTCTTTTGCAAATTTATTACTTTTGACAGTTGATCAGGGTTTAAGGAGATTTGAAGGTATAAACAGACAAGTATGACATTGTATAATCTCTCTGTTTGACAATTATTAAGATTATGAAATGTATGAATTTGTAGAGATTTTTTTGGGGGCAACTCAAGTATGGGTTGTTTCCATCATTGTGAGAACTAATATGAGTTAGGCCTGGGTTTCTTTGTGTGTTCTCATAATATGTGGCATAGTTTTGATTTTTCCAGATACTTTGCACTCCATTTTGAATTTTACAAGTCATGGAAAGTATAATAGATTCTACAAAGATAATTGGCTGACTGTATTCTGCAGTTTATAAGTGATATACTGCTATATTTGGCCTTAATTTTCTCTCGAGGTTTTACACTGAACCTCTTGTTGAATTTTTCAAGTCTAAAAAGGAGTTGTATTTATTTATACTTATATCTAACTTAATGGTTTCACTAGATGAAAAATGTTTGGATGTTGCATTTCAAACAAGCAATTTTGATCAAACACCAAAACTGCCCCCCCCCCCATCCAGCTTTCACCCCAGTTCTTACTCCCTCCAAAATATTTAAATTAAAAAAACAGCTTTACTATAGTAGTTTTAAAATTGCAATGGAAACATTTGTCACTTTCCTTAGTCAGCAAAGAAGTCAATAATACACTATATGGTCTTTGAAAATGTTTGAAGTGTCTGACAGATATTTTGTTAAAATTTGGAAGATTATTTCAAGTGTATAAATGGGCCCCTAGAGCTCTCCAGTGCAAATGAGAGAGCTTAAAAAGATGCCAATTAGGACATTTTAATGTTGACTGTTATATTGACATTCCAAGGTGAATAGTATGAAAAGTATATATAATTATTCTGCAGGTTTTAGCCATTAAACATAACCCATTATTGATATCAAAGTAGGCACTGTAACATATCAGGTGGCTAAAAAATTTCTCCACCTACGAATGACAGTATAGTTTGGTATTAAAGTTGAAGTAAGACTGTCTAATACCTTGCTTATAATAGGTGCAGTTATGTTTCTCGCCATCTGGCATAGAAAATACATACATAATAGCAAGGGCGTAGGAACCGGTGGGGCTGGGGGGGCGCCAGCCCCCCCAGTGAAAATTATGGTGGGGCGGAAGTATCATTCCGCCCCCCCGCTCCGCAAGTCAGAAAACCCCTTTTTCCAAATGAGAAAAAAGTCTCATTTGGAGCACCAAATTGCATCTAAGGCCAGGTGAAAATGCAAAATTATTTACAAAATGGAGTGGGTGTTGAAGTGTGCTATATTGCACCAAATTGCATCTGAGGCCACCTGGAAATGCAAAAAATTCCAAAAAAAGACCCCTCCCCCAGGCCGGCCATCATTCTTCAGCCCCCCCCACTCAAAAGTACTTTCCTACGCCACTGCATAATAGTAATTTTCATATGCAATGCATATTCACTTTAATCACTTAGCTATCACCTTCTACAATGTTACCATTAATGTGTGTGCTAACTAGTCCCCATCGAAAGCAAAACAAAAACAAAGAGAAACAATACAATCCCCCCAAACCCCCCCCCCCCCACAAAAAAAAAGAGGGTTACACAGACTTTACCACAAAAGAATATAGTAACCTGTGGCCCTGCAGAAAAGATCTGTTCCTCTTTTCTTACCCCAACCAATTATAAAACTGTGTCCAGAATACCTCATGAATGTTGGTGAGTTCTTGAGGATCTCCACTGGTTTTATACATCTTGTTGAGTTCTTGCATAACTATGTGTGTTGGTACCTCCACAGGTGCCAGTGGTATGTTATTGGGTGTTTGAACACCTCATGGTTGTTGTTAAAAGTTCATGATTTGAAGGTTCATTGTTTGAATACTTCCATGGGCGTTGGCTTCTTCAATGTGTTCTTGGTGATACCTCCCGGGGCAGGGGGGGATTTGATGATAGCTTCCTGGGTGTCAATGATACCTCCATTGGGGTTGAAGGTTTCTTACTGAGTATTTGCAATAAAGTATGGAAGGTAAAAAGTATTATACTTTGCTTGGTTTGTTTTTATGTTTGTTTTTACATTAACAGTTCATCAAAGATACAGAAAAGATTAGAAAGTCTGATATATATATATTTATTACATATCAGATAATGTCATTTAAACCATGGAATGCAGTGAAACAATATCAAACATGCATGACATAATGTTTGGCAATTGTTAGTACTATAAAGGCTTGTCTTGTCTATATTCTGTTCTCAGGATGTACGTAATGCACAACTAAAAACAGATTGAAGCACTCAATAAATGTTGATGAGTAAAGAGAAAAGAAATACCTTCAAATTAATATATATTAATGCCAACCAACCCCACCCCCCCCCCCCCTCTGCCG
>JAIPMN010016124.1:21809-50882 GCA_020650975.1 Apostichopus californicus
CCCCCCCCCCCCCCCCTCTGCCGGCCTCGTACTTGCAAACCAAAACATTTAAAAGATTGTGACTATATAATGTGGTTACCTTGTTATAAAGCTAACTTCTTTCTTTCTACTGTATCTCTCTTCCATAATACTATATATAAAATCCAAAACCTTTCTAGATGATGTAAACGTTAAAAGACTTCAATTAATTGTATTGCAATTACATTTATATTCCAAGTAAAATCAAAATGTACAGGTATAGTTATAGTTATAAATAAGATATCTTTATCTTTACGAATAACACTTTACGAAGGCACTGTTGATATCAGGCAGTCTTTAAAGAGGTGTACTCCTCACCAATTTATATCTTTGGATAAAGATGTCACTCCGACAAGACCTCGGGATCAAGAATGTTTCAAATAATCAAGAGTTATATTATTGCATTGGTTGTTGATATACTGGTAGCTTTGTAGAAAGGAGTTCAACACATATTTAGTCATGAAAATTGGTTAAAATAATCATTTTTTTTTTTTTTTAACATGAACTGTTTTTCTTACATTTCTCAACTCTTATCTCAAGGCAATGGCTTAAAACAAACCAATGCCAATCTAATAATTTAAAAACTTCAATACGAAATAACTTTGTGACACATTTTAAAAGTCTATTTAGTTAAACAGAAGCATTCTCAAGTTAGTTACATTTTGGTAAAATGATGCTGGGGCAGTGAAATAATTCCAAAAATATACACTTGGAACATAAAAAGAGAAAAACTTAAGGTCTAGAAACAAAGCAATTATATTATAATAATATTTTAGAGCACCAAGTTTAAAGATACCTCCAACTAAAAGTTTACTAAACACCACAACTGAAACATATCATTAAAAGTCTCAAAACCAAATAAATAGGTAAAAGGCATTTTCTGTTGCAATTCACACTGGAACTTGCCTTTCCTCCTCTGAAAAAGAACAATGATACAAATTGTTACTAACCATCTCCAAAGACAACCATACCTTTGTTAGACTGTTTCACTTTGTAGCCTAGAATACCACCATGACTGGTTCATATTTGTAATACCAGCCCAGCCGATGAGACATTATCCCCACCCCCAGCAGTCATATTAATATCAGTACAAACCAATACCGGTGCCACGCATATAGTTACTTCACCTTCGTCCCAACAAGACACAGGTCTGTCATTTCTGAAAGGCATCCTTTCACTCCCAGCCTCTTCGGAGATGGAGAATGATTCGTCCATGATGATTCTAGACTTTGTGACGTCCACCTTCGAGGTTCCGCAGACGTACCTGTTAGCGGTCAGGGCCGCTTTGGCCGTGGCAGACATGGTGTTCTTCCAGCCGGAATCCTTGGCGGTCATAATCGCTTGGAATGCTAGAGTATGGACGTGGAGTCTGGACAATCGCTTTTCCCCTTCAACGTTTGGATCGTTTCTGAGCGAGCTGAACACAAACCTCATGTGGTCTAGAATTGTAGCTGTCCGGGGGTATGGATCAGCTAGCAGACTCACATTCCCGTAATTCAGAAGACTGTAGAGGTTCGGGAGTTCCTGTTCATTCATACCGATGGAGTTTGAATATGGAATTATGTACTGCAGTAGGTCCCGCAGCATCTGTTCCTCGGCAAAGGACGCAAACTCAAAATGTGTCTTGATGTCCGATGATAAGCCAACCATCAACTTCTGTAGTTCCAAAAGTCTGGATTGTCTCTCCTCTGTAGCAAGAAAGTTGATTCATGAGGTGAATTGAACATGAAAATCTATTCATCTTGACATATATAATAAAATAGAAAATAAAAATATAAAATATAATATAAATATAAAATAATAAAATAAACAAGACTAACAAAGTAAAATAGTAACTGACGAACCTTAAGATCCAATTTAACTAAAGGTTTGACTGAGCGTTAAGTCATCAATACAAATGCACGAACATGTATACTTGCTAATGAACGAACCACTTTTGATTGTGTAGGGGTGAAGGGCAGGAGTTGGGGGGGGGGGTGGCGGAGAGGTGTTTGTTTGGTCACCAATTTTTACTTCACCTGCAGAGAATTACAGAAAGTAAATTTGCAGCTATAAATATATTACATTACTTCCAACTTTGGGGAGCCCTATATATAGACAGCAGATCTCTAGGTGGAACAAGTTTGGCAAGTGAGTACCCAGAATCACATTATCATGTAGCATGGTATCCAAATCACTCACCAATGTCAGTTGTAATGTGACATGGCTGAATTAACTTCTAGAAACAAGGGATGCAGCTTTATTTTGAACAAATTGGTGACTGAATACCAGCATTGAATACCAGCAGTACTAAATGTACCGTACATCACAAAACTCAAGGTTTTACAAGCTACAGTAGAGAGGTCAGCTCAAAATCATACCAAAGTTATAACAGTAGACAGACCATGACTGGACAATATACCAGCAACAGGGTTGGACAAGAAAAGCTGGGTGATGATTAACAAGGACATCACGTATTAGGGTGTGAAGACACAACCCTGCACTACAACAAAAGTAGTATCACATCTGCACAGGGACTATGGTGACATAACATACTGAATAAGTAATGCCTCCTTGTTGAGATTAAAAGTAAGTATTTGACATAAATGAGTCAAAGTTGATAGTTGTAGATATCTGGACCCGAGAGTAAGAGGGGGGGGGGATGGTTGGGGGTGGAAAGAGAATGTTGGGGGTGGAGAGAGGTTACCTTTTCTACCTTGCTATTGAAGGATGTGTACAAATTGAATCCAGTCTTCCTATCCATTTAAAGTGCTATTTACCTTCTTTAAATGGGAAGTTATCCATCATCTGTAGTCCTCCGATGACAACGGCCTGTGGTTTGAATGCACCTAATTCCTCTCTAAACTCATCTAAAGATTCCAGCATCGGATTGGACGAGTCAGAGTGGACAATAAACCTACAGAAAGAAGAAAACAAAAGAACATTTCATAATCAGGTCAAACCATGTTCACACAGGTCTGGGAATAATAATGATTGGGGGGGGGGGAAGGGAGTAATAATATTTGGTTCATAAAATACATACTGTTTTATACAAATTTTCTTCTCTATTCAATCATATTTCATTCACGAGTCACAGAGTGAAACACTTCTTGTGACAGACTTTCATCGTTTTACACCACTCATGATTGAAAGCACAACTCTGCTTTTCTAGCAGCTCTCTTGAGCGCATTTTGAGGGCGCACATGGTACCAGCAGAAGGGTTAAACCCGTCATATGCCTTCTGTAATCTCACTATATGACTACCAACTTGGTGATTGATACAGAGAATATCATGTGAAGTAAAATTAATGAAGCTCCTAACTTAAACTGTAAATGTAATTCTCTTCATTACATGGACTCCATCTTACTTCTCTGGTGCTCTTATATGTATCGCAATAACATGTGTAGCCTATATACCTACCAGTAATTTAGTTGCACATTGATCAAGGATATGCAGATCAAGTGTTAATGAAACAGTTCAACACAAGAAGCCTTCATGATGTTTCAATGAGTCTGGAGAAATTAGTCTTTTGATGTCACAGATAGGTTTTGTTGGGGTTGTAATAATATTAAATTATGTTCTTCTTCTCAACAAATACATCTGATAAGCATGTAACCTTTGGTGAAACTTGGTGACTAACATAAACATTGAACCATTCTATTTTCCGTCGAGATTTTGTTTTAAGATGCTAAGCTCTGTAAGGTACAGGGTCACTATTACAGAATACTTACTACCACTATTTCCTACCTGTTAGCTCTTGGAGTCTTATATTTCCCCCAAACTTCTCCAGTTTTGTACTCCATTATTAAGTGGACATCATCCATTTCCAGAGGAGAACCAACAACTGTGAAATAAAGAAACAGAAATATTAGAAAGCAGGTCTTAGTAATTCCTTGCCACTTTATATGCAAACATTCGACAGTAACAATGCATACAATATTTTTTTTTTAAGTTTTCACCACAATTGAGTTTAATAGGTAATGATCAAAGGTTCTTACACTAATGTCCGGTCGACCTACATTACAAGTTCATGAATGCCTTACTTTAGGATTTAAATTGCTTACAAATATTTTCAGCTCTTTTGACCTCTCTTCACCTCAAATGACCTTTGATCTCCACAAAAAAGAAGAAGAAGGTTCTTGCACTTGCCAAGCTTAATGATTGAGTTATTGTTTTTTTAAGGTTTTTGCCAAAGTCAAGTGACTTTTGACTTACAACAAAATGTTAGTTGTTTTTGCAATTGAAATGGTACAGTAGATCTACACATCAAGCATGAAGTTCTTCCAAGCTGTAACTTATGAGCGCTGTTCACACTTTTCACCATCGGGTGAC
Organism: Apostichopus californicus; assembly: GCA_020650975.1. Taxonomy (NCBI): domain Eukaryota; kingdom Metazoa; phylum Echinodermata; class Holothuroidea; order Aspidochirotida; family Stichopodidae; genus Apostichopus; species Apostichopus californicus. Next base: position 26,140 of record JAIPMN010016124.1, read on the forward strand.
CTCAAGTGACCCTGACCTGAAAAAAAGCAGGAGGGTCATTCTGTTCACTAAGGTGGGATCATATCAAATAAGTTCAACAACCCTTTACTTTTTTAATTATTGTGTTTACAAGCAGTGTATCATACAGACAGAATTCACACAACCACGCCACATCACCACCACAAACAGTAGATTCCTCCAACCTTCCACAAGTAATCAATAAGTGTGTGGTTGTTTATTCTCTAAGTAGAAATAATTATCATTATGAACACAGAATATTCATAGTTTGATATCTTGTCACCTGATCGCACATCTCATTTTACTTTATAGTATTAAATTTCATTAATAAAATAAGGTCTTTAGTTTAGATACCCAAATTTGGTTTCTTTTTCGAAAGGGAGACACAAATAAATCATGGTTCAAAAATTGTCTCTCTCTCAAAGTTTGTTTTCATCCTCAGGCTCAGAGATGTGGTTTCAAAGTCTATGTTTAAATAAAGCATACATGTATTTACTGTGTGCTTACATTCTATCAATTAATAATTGTGAGTATAAACAAAGATAATCCACAATGGTATGCTGAGTTTAGTCTGTATATAATTATTATGTGGATTAAGCAAGTTATTAACATACAGTATGATATGAAGATCAATAGTAAACATGAATTATGACAGAACCAATCAATATCTTTTCTTCTGCAAGATTGCAGAACAATGCACTTAAAACTGTCTCATTGAATCTCAATGATATCAACTGACTTACAAACGGTGATACTTTCCACCTTGGCCTCTAATAATTTTTCTTCATTTTTCAATTGTATTATCTATAAATTTGCCCAAAATTTGCATCTCATTGCATTTTGTTCTACAGTAAACTTGGTCAATAACCTTTTTTTGTTTGTTAACTACTGAAAGAGACAGAAATCACACCATTTAAGGCAAAAGCAGTCAAGCAAATCAGTTTCTTCACAACCCTAATGTGTCTTTCACTTCAATTACTTCAACTGTACAGTTGCTCTACGTGCACATTCAGCTTCATTTATTCATACCATGCGCATTATTTCCCTACCCTTTAAATATAATTTTCTGTTCTTCCATATAGAATTTTCCCAGAGCACCACAATACTGCTGCCTGATATGCACATATCACAAAGCATTTTACTTCCTATGCCAGCAATACAAATTAGATTGATCTCTAATATGTTTACGAGTTTGGGGCTTGTCCCTCAGCCAGCCTGAACTCCTAGCTAAGTTCAAAGTACTGATATATGTCCAAAAAACAAAACAATTGTTGTTGCAAAGATGAGGTGGTTCTGCTTGTTGCTCAGACTGTAAGGATAGTTTTAGAGTTCATATTGTTTGAACATCTCAGACCCTTCAAATAACCTTTAAATATCAGAATTGAGAGCAAAAATGTTCCAATTTGAATACTACTGTAACTCTGTACATTGCAACTCAAGGTTATAAACTTAGTCTTCACTAACCTGATTACCATCTAATAAATTTTCTCTGGATTACAAGCTAAAAATCATGCATGACACCCATGTGGAACAAAATGATCATTTCAAATTGAGCTATATAGAAGTCATCAAATAAAGCCCCCCCCCTCCATACCCCCTATGCGGTTCCAGCAGATTTTCTTGCTCTCTTAATTGTATCCTTTGTGGTTCAGAAAATTTATTTAAGGTTAGCCATTTACCTTTGACCCCTTCCTGGAGTTGACCCCTTAATTTCTGGGACATGCGACCACCTAGTAATACCTCACAGCCCTCCTTGGCTAATCTGTTGGCCATAGCTGGGGCATTACCACCGATGTACCACGCTGCACTGGGATTCTTCTCCACCAATTTTAAAACATCTTCAAATAGGGCTTTGTCGTGCAGGTATCTCCTTAAACATAAAAAGAATAACATGTTCATAGTGAAAGTACTGTAGTCTCAGTGAGCTGTGATACAGATCTATGTTAGTAGTACACAATGTAAATTAAATACGAGTTACCATTGATAGCCCATAAAGATGTCACATATTACTGTACTTCAAGACTGTGACAGTCCTGTTTGCAGTCACGGGAAGCACAGTAAGCATTATATACTTCTCTGAACTCTATCTGCAATTTAAGTTTGCAGCAAACCTGCAAACATTAGACATAAATTTCCTAAAAAGGTTAAAAGACCAAACTTATAAGGATCCTGGAAACCTTGCTGTAAGATTTCAGTGCAATATTGAGTCACATTGGGTTTGTATTGGGCAATAGCCTAAAGAGTAAAGACCCTTTCACACTTTCCCAGATCACGTTTCAGTTTGGAGAACATTAGCGCATGGCGATACTGGAAAGGCAATGATGCGTGAAACTATGTATCCAGAACGAGTTGTAACAGGTCCAGTATGCGTTACTATAACGTTGTTATGGGTTGCTAAGGATTGTTACGAATTTAGCTTCCTGGGTCTACTTCGTGTCAGGTACGAATAACTAACGGATGGCTACAGCTTACTACAACTCTCTTTCAGTTTGATGTGGTTCCACTACCACTTACTATGGGCTGTTAAGTGTCCCCTTTGGATTATTAAGGCTTGGTACTGTACGTGGTACAAAAGGTCATTCAATGCAGTCATTCATTCCCCTCACCCCACCCTCATGTTTCATACATTGAAGGACCTCTGGAAACCTCGCCAGGAAATGCAAATCTGGATCCTGGCCTACTGTAGATTCAAAGTTGCCTCCAGCCTATGATGACTCTGTAGCGACTAATGCTGGGCTCTTAGCTCTTCCTCTCCTTCTTAGTGGCCTCTTCTTTGGTGGTATGATGAACTGTATAGTGATGTGTAGATATGCTCCAATCAACGCAGAATGATTGCACAGTTAGGCAAGCGTCACCACGTGACCCAAGCTTTGGGAGCTGCGATTTGTAGCAACCTGTAGCAACCAGATCAAGCCATACTGCATACGTACCATTTCTTTGGCGCGACCTGTCTCTATATGTATCAAAACTGCATGAGCTCCCAACTAATTTGTTTATAAAAGAATATTGTAGCCCTAAATATACAGGCGAGGCCTTAACACGTGCCATGCGGCAAACTTTGGCAATACCTGTGGACACAACCAACAAACAACTCCATCCACTCACAACCCCAGCATATGATGGGAACTTAACAATCACGTTGTTAGGGTAGTGGACTATTTGGGCCTACATGGACTATCTGGGCCTACGCTACCATACTGGCCTATGCCATGGTTTAGTAACCATAGATATAGGGCTGGTAGTTGGCCTAATCAAAAGAATTGTGCGTTAAAAGTTTGGCCTGAGGCTGTACTATACCGTTAGGCCTACATTACATGAAACTCACTCTCCTGCGGCACCCTTAGAAAAGAAAAATGCAAAGGTCTCAGAGAGTTCCTTCTTCCCTTCAATCGATCCATAATGTTTGACTTGTGGAGGAGGTTCGATGTTTAATTCCTCTAGGAGAGGAACGGCATCAATAACTCCATCTAGACAAGCCCCTAATCCTATGGCAACACGGGGACGTGGATGCAACTTTGCCTTATGTTCAGCTTTTCGAAGGCTATTGAGAACGCTATCAAGTTGCTCTCGCAATTCGGTATCTTGATTTCTCTTGAAGTAAATGGCAATAATAAGGATGACCATTGACAAAATGCTGCCGTATTTAAATAGAGACATTCTGCTTTCTGTGTCCTTTGGTAGGCAGAAAATTTAATCTGTTCTTATTCCGAGACCTCACAGAGAATTACAATGCTGCCAGTATACAGTAGTAACGGACTTGTACTGTACTTCGTGTATCATCAGTTTGGATTTTTTTGTAAACAACAGTGTTTGCACACATAGCATTACACTAGACTGTTCGCAGCAATATATGCTGAGTCATGGCAGAAGTCTTGTTGTCTAGCTGAGCATGGTCACGGTACTAATTTTGTGGGCGCCATTATGTCGACCCTGGGAAGGCTCGACATCGGTGCATTTATAGGGAGATAACACATAGATATATATCTACCGGTCACCTGGCAGACTTTATTACGTAACAATGTATAAATGTTGCCAAGTGATAGAAAAGACGTTTACAAAATGGCAATTGGACACTGCTACAAATTTACTTTGCACTCTGCCTCAACTTGATCCCCATCTACAGGTTAACCCATTCCCTATCAGTTGACTATAGGACCCTGGCCTCTGAAAGAATTGTAAGGATATAATGACCTCTCCCACTGTAATTCAATCCTGTGATTAACTGCTGCAGTTTCCCTAAGGCCAGTTGCCTTTATGATTACCATGTAAAGGAATGTGTTTATTTCTGATCAACCAAGCTAGACCAGGGGTTGGGAGGGGGGGGGGGAGGGAGGGGCTGTTGGAGATCACCTTAATGGAATCTTCAGGTCTCATATTGAAATATTTTTCTTAATAGCTGCATAACTGTCCCTGTGATTAAAATTTAGTATTTACTATATTCTCTGATTCAGTGTAAGTGCCACTATTTTATTTGATATCCTGTTTGTCACTGAAAAAGAACAGTAAAGCAGAAAATATTAAGATATCCCATGGGATATGTCAATAACATTTTGCAACTTTGCACCACAAGAGCTGAGGCAGACATGTAGGTGGCTCCTCTGCCAGTTCTTCATTTCTCCCTCAATCCCCACCTTCCTGTACCCCCCCTCATCCTCCCAGGTGTGTCAATCAATAGTCAAAGTCGGGGGCAGAATTTATACATACAGACATACACGCATGCACACACCCACATACGGTATTATATATGCATGACTTTGAGCTCCCCTATAAAATCTGTTACAGAAAGATGCAACTGGTATTAAATTAACTTAATTGCTTTTTTCCCCACAATGTTTTATTCTCTTTCACACCTCATTAATCAATTTTCACCCAAGCGTGAAAAAAAATACAAAACCACTCCAAAACACAACGCGGTGTTTATACAGATAATGCCATAATATCTAATAGTTGGGAATAATTACGAAAGACATCGATGGAGGCTTTGTAGTGTTTACAGAATCATACCGGGGTATGAATTTATAGTTTTATAAGCTGACATAAAAAATAATGTATGTATTTATATTGCTATGTATATATATAGATATATGCATAGCTCCCAACTCTTGAGAAGGCAAATGCTGGTCTATGCCACGAATCGCCGTCCTGGGGGAGGGGTATAAGGGGAGGGGTTTTTGATTTTTTTTTTAATCCTGGTGATGCCTACATGTAAAATGGTGGCACTGAGAAAGGCTTTTGTCACCCAAAATTTTCTGAGAAATATGCATTTTTTTGTGTGTAAAATCAATAAATTGAATAGTAGGTGATAATTAATTCTTTCCCGTGGCATGAAAATGTTCACTGCTCTCCCCAATGAAATGAAATATAGGCTAATTTGAGGTTCAAATGATGCTGTAAAGGAGATTTTATACTTTATTATGCTAAATGCTAATGAAATGATGGTTGCTAAGTCAAAATTTGATGCAATTTTGTTTATGTATATTTGACAATTACAATGCGGGTTTTTCGGACGCTTGCGCGGGTCAGCGTGTTAGAATGCGGGTCCAACCCGCGAAATGCGGGTCAGTTGGGAGCTCTGTATAGCTATATATATACATATATAGCTATATATACACAGTACATTATTTTTATATATATATAAGTTTCAAACTTACTATTTTCTGTCACTGCTACACAACAGAATACATACGAAAGTGCTGTAGGCCTATCACTCAGACACTGTGTATGCATATTGTGTGTTTTAGATGGAACACGTATTGCGTGCTTATTGCATAGCCAAATGATTCATTTTGGACAGCGCATACAAATCCATCATTCATGTACAGAAATCATAAAATTCCTGTCGACTGACTTAACTCGCGATCTATAAAAATTTTACATTGGGAGGAATATAAGAGTTGTAACAAATTATGAACCATTTCATGTGCCATTTGACATGGTGTCCCCCTTCTGAAAAAGTGTGGGGTCCCCCAGGAATCCAGGATTGACACCCATGCCCCAATTCTGCTTTCCCTTCCCTCCTAACCACTTACCTCCTGCCAACCAATCCCCTCCATCCAACATTACCCCTCCAAAACCCCCTTCCCATCACCCTTACCATTTCAGATTAGCAGGATGGTAATCAAGCAAACTAACATTTTCACTATGAAAAGTTGACCTAATTCATGATTCCATAATTGCATTCCTTCAAAAAGTGTATTCTGGACACTTGTTCATGCCTGTTTCATTACACACAGTATACTTATTAAAGCTTGTCAAAACAGTATACCATAGCTACAGGGGGTGGATGGGGATAAGAGGGGGTTGATGGGGATAACAGGGGGTAAGGATGAAGTATGAAGGGAGCCCTGAGGTTCCCTAAATATTTGTCTGGCTCCCAAAAAACATCAGAATAACGTTTTTCATTTGTTGGTTTTTTTATTTTACAAACTTTTTGAGGTATAAATATGATGATATATAGCATTGAGGTGTCATTGATATCCAGTTTGTTACATAATGTGGACGGAAATGAAGAATAATAAACAATACACAACTTTCATGATAATTAGTTACTGCACAGCTCTGTTATGTCAGAACTGATGGAATTCTCTGGTCCCGATTAAACCAAATATTACCAAGGTCTTCTACAAAAATTATTTGTCAGAACCTGGACTTCAGGTTTAAGAAATCTTTCTTATTTAAAGGATTTGGACTAGAGCAGAAATGATGGATCTTAGTTGTTTGGTATCAGACAAATGGATAGTTCAAGAGATGACAGAAATCTGCTGCCATTTAAAATAAAGGAACTGGACTAGAGCTGAATTGATTGCATCTACTTAAGATTGGACCACCAGAGATCACACGACTCATCAAATCTGTTGAGGTTTGCATTGATGGACCTGGACTGCAGCAGAGGTTACCAGATCGGACTATCCATGACCGTACAAAGAGATTTGCATTTCCATCACACCGTGTTGGACCTGGACCGCAATACACTGATGGAAGTCTGCTTTGCATCAGGCACACATTAATGTCCAGGGATCACCTGACACTAAAATCTGCTAGTAATTCACATTATGAGTAGCAGAGGATACAGATCCATCCACTGTATAACAGATAAAAAGAGATTGGATTTTTTTGATTTCATGTTGGACCTGGACTACAGTAGGCAGATGGAACAGTCTGCTCTGGATCAGAGTAAATAATGTAATAATAACCCAGAGATCACACAACTCTCAAATCTGCTGAGGATTCTCTCAAGAACTCTCAAATCTGTTCAGGTTTACATCAATGGTCCAGGACTACAGTAGAGCTGATGGACTTGTTTGCTGAGGACTGGACCAAGATTTCTGCAAAGCAAAGACAGAGACTTGTTTGTGGTTTTACTAATATCTCACTCCAAGAGGTAGGAGATATTTCAAGACTTGTCTCCCCTTCAGGTAGGAGGACTATTTATATTTAACCTAAAGACATCAAATGAGATGTATATCTTCCAAATATCCAGGCTTTTTTTGAGTTGACATTCAGGATTTGTTTTCTAATATTTAACATATTAAAAGTGATATAGTCTTTTTATCCATTGTTTTCTAACTTCTTACACACCCAACAGGATGTTGCTATGGTGTCATCTTCAATAGAGCACAGTGGGAAGAGTATGCATAGTGGGGGTGGGAGTGGAAGAAGATTTTTGAAATAGCAATAAAGAAAGTTTTGCAAAACTTTTTTGAACAGGAAAATGGCAAAATGCAAAATGGTATTCTTACTGACCAAATTTGTCATAATACAAAAGTGGAAACCGTAGACCTCATAAGAGCTTATTATTTAGTCATTCCACCCCCCCTCCCCCTGCAGGGGATAATTTACGGTTAACATTTTTTGGTAAAAGTTTTGATGTTTCCCATTAAATACTGGCACAGCCATAGTAATGTACACAAAAACTGCCATACACATCTACATCTATGTAACAATTTGCCTGGCTTTTGTATAGCATTTTGCTCTGCTATCATTATAGCAGATAAATCATTGATTAAGCCCAGGTATCTGTTGTCCTGTAAGACTGTGTCCTGGTACAATCTAGCCAGTTTGGTGTTTGCTGCTTCTTGGAAGTGATATTCTTATAGTTTGTCAAATCACATATCAACTTAAGTCAATAAAACAGTAAGAATAACCTCACAGAACAGTGTGCTGCTGACTTAACATAGTGCAAATCTTTGGTCTGCGTATATGATCATGAATATAGGAAGTATGGAGTTCTTTACCTCTCTAATTTACCATATTTCACTTTAGCCAGGAGTTTCTCTTTGTCGGCTGGTAATGCACAAACGTTGTAGGCATCAAACAAGCTACAGAGAAAAATGAAGAGGAATAAAATAAATAAGTCACTGTTGTATATCCAGTTGTCAGTAGGATATGTATTTAAGTCATTATGGTAAAAAAAATGCCGAAACAGAACATTTATCAGAACAATTACATTTCCACAGACCTGAGGCAGCATTCTTATGCATCTTTCGTTTTGTCTACTGTTTTAAGAATGAGGAAATGTAGCTTCTAGTTGTAGGAAACATCTCGAAACAAAACATCATTTAAAAGAATTTAATTTTACTACATATTCTCTCATGCTCACAGAGACACAAAATCTTACAACTATGATAAAAAAAACCTCAAGAGTCTAATGGATTGTTCTCTACTTCTAATGTTTCAAGAATAAGGAAACTAATCCTCTCATTGTAAGAAACATTTTGAACCAAAAAAATGTTATTTAGGACAGTTCACCTGGAATGTTCTCCCAGACGCGATCAAAAATTCTTCTTCCCCTATTAAGCTTTCAAAGATATTACAAATCCTACTTGCTATCTGATTATATTTAATTTACATTTTGATATTGTTATCCAGTCATGCATTTCCCACTTTCTTTCTGTTTAATGTTTTGTCCTTTATTCTGTTTAACCGTATTATTCTTTTCCAGTCCTGAGTATGTTTACATGTTTTCTTTGTTCTCTGTTAAAGAGGATTCACATCTCACAAGCTTTTAGCTTCCTTGTGTATTCCCCTCAACCATTTATCATGTTTTAAGTCTCTTGCCTGAACACAACACTGTAAATTGCTTGAATATTGTTGGTTGAAATAAAGTGAATTGAATTGAAATTTTCAGGGACATTTATTTTATAATGGACACTATAACGTTCACAGAGCAACACAAAGTTACAACATTGATAAACACCTGACTTGGATTCCTATGCATTGTTCTTTATTTCCATTGTTTGAAGAATATGAAAGCTAAGCCTCTCATTGTAAGAAGCATTCCTCAAGGACTGAATCAGCTAATATCCAATCATCCTTGAGTTTAACCTGTCACTCATCTCTACTTGTGTTTAGTACGAATCATTAACATTCTCACCAAGCTGGAGTTTTGTAGATGGTTGTGATGGCCAACGCTTTCTCAGCACTCAGGCCACTGATCTGTAGTAACTGCTTGGCAAATGTCTCGTTTATGCTGCTTTCCTGTATAAACAAGTCAAGATAATTTCAATTATTAGTTTAACTATATGCAAAATGAGTTTCATCCCCTATGTTTTTTTTGCCAAACCAGCATACATTGTGGTTTTGAATAAAACAGCTTCACTTGTACACATGGCCTTGGCCTAAGAATTGCATGATACAGAGAAAAAATACTAGTAAAATCATCAAAAACAGAGAAAAAATACTAGCAAAATTTACGTACCTTATTTTTCACTGATTTTTCATTAAATTCTTTAAAAGTCATTAATTGGTGAGTTGCCTCGGCCAGACAAAATGGCTGACGAATCCTGTCGAGACCGTCCTTTTCGAAGGCAATCAGAGTCTTGGGCTGTAAGAGGAAGATTATCGTGTTTTATAATATCGGACTAGGTTGTAGATTTTGAAGACACTGTCTGTCATCTAACACTGTTATGTGTACACTGCAACTCCATAACACCACACATTGTAATGTGTACACTGCAACTCCATAACACCACACACTGTAATGTGTACACCGCAACGCCATAACTCCAAAAATGTGTACACCCCAACTCCATAACACCACACACTGTAATGTGTACATCGCAATACCATAACACCAAACATGTGTACACTACAATTCCATAACACCCAACACTGTAATGTGTACACCGCAACTCCATAACACCACACACTGTAATGTGTACACCGCAACGCCATAACACCACACACTATAATGTGTACACCGCAATGCCATAACTCCAAAAATGTGTACACCCCAACTCCATAACACCACACACTGCAATGTGTACACTTGAATGCCATAACACCACACACTGTAATGTGTACGCCGCAACACCATAACACCAAACATGTGTACACAACTCCATAACACCACACACTGTAATGTGTACACCGCAACGCCATAACTCCAAAAATGTGTACACCCCAACTCCATAACACCACACACTGCAATGTGTACACTTGAATGCCATAACACCACACACTGTAATGTGTACGCCGCAACACATGTGTACACAACTCCATAACACCACACACTGTACTGTGTACACCCCAACTCCATAACACCACATACCTTCCATTTAAAAGCTGTTCACATTGGACCAAATGAACTACAGTTGTAAATTAGTCAATAATTGCAGGTGCCATACCAGGTTTGTGAAAAACCTAAAATTGCCCCTTTTTCATAAATTACAAGCGGCCATTTTTGGAAAGTAAAATGTGCCCCTGTATTATTTATATAGTGACCTTTGGTTGAAGAAGTTTCTTATCATTGAAAAAATAAAAGAAAAAAGTAACTTGCCATTTTATTGATAGCAAGCGAACATTCCAAATTCTACTCAACTCAACACATAGATAGAGTGCGAACAAATTATCAAGATTTGTCCAGTAAACACCAGATATCCCTTCCTTTCCCTTCAATACCCTCTACTCACTTCCCCATCGTACCTTCTGTACATTAGCCTACAGATTTTTTTTACTTTATAGTTTGATTGCTTCAGCTCGCAATTCCATCTAAGCTAGAACGTTTAGTGTCCCATATAAAGTTTGTCTTATTTGCCAAACTCTCTGTAACGTCGTACTTACAGAGTAAATACTTTGCAGGTATCTGGTCATGATGGTCAGGTACGCTACAGATTCTTTAATGTCTTTAGTGTTTTTCACAAAAAATCCATCAGAGATCTGTCAACGACAAGAGAAAGTAGTTATTTCAAAAAAGTAGAAAAAAGGTCAAATCATTAAAGGAATAAAGTGAAACTAAAAATACAATAAAACAGTCTAAACGTTGTCACCTTGTTGTACGAATGGACACAAACAGTTTCACGCTCAAAACATAGACAACGCAGGCATTTTGAAGTTTGCACAAAACATATGAACACAAAATGTTTAAGCAGCTGGTCGTGTTCGCAACGTGCCTCAACTCTCAAAACGTGAGCACAATAAGTCGGATCTTTCAAAATTTTGAGAAATTCGGTTTGCTCTTCAAAATAAACATCCATATTTAAAGTAGACCTCCATTACTTCCACAAAAAGCCTCCCAGCCTGCTTTGCAAATATAAGATATAGGGCAGTTTTTATTATAAATATCATCTAATTTTACCTCTTTTGTGCAAGATAAGAATACTTTTGTATTGCATTGAACTAGTCACCTGAGTGAATCTGATAGGATACGTAGATTCAGATACGTGTTCTACATTAATATGTGCTTTACATGGTCAGTTAGGATGCTACCTCGTAGGGTTGTTAATTACCTGTTTCTTATCTGCTAAGCATTAATTCAGAAGTTGTAAAAAAATGGGGGTGTCCAGAGGGCAAAAAATCTGGCAAAACAATAACTAAAGGATTCAAGCATCACAAATGAAGACCGTGTGGGTAAATCGATAATGTAAACATAAACGGTGGAATTTCCTTTGCCGAGAAGAACTTAAATTGGGGATATTTTAATTGGATAATCTGATTGTAACTGTTGAATATTCAAACACACCTGCGTGTTGACAGTAGCTTGGGAAAGCGTTGACTGGGGGATGCTAAGATGATCTGACGATCCATGTTCCTCCACAAGGTATATCGGTTTCCTGAGTCCACAGTTCTTCAATCTGAACTTTAATTTCGAGATAAGGAGAATGGTTTGTTATTACAAGCTGATGTCAAGAAGGTATCCTATAGTTACTCAAAAACAGAACTAGTAGAAAAAGGATGACTATTATTTTAAGCTTTATGAAGGGCATGACCTTCCAAGGGACATATGTCACCCCGGCCCTGTAATTAGGTGAGGTCTGCATGGGTTGGAGTAGCCAGGGGAGGGCTGAAGCAATTGAAATGGCCAAGATGTGCATGTTACAAATTATTGAACATATTTGAAGAATGCATCTGGCAACAACAGTCTGAATGATGTCATCAGAACAATTGAGATGAAAATGTCTTTGTTTTCTTTATAATAATTCAATTATTTATGCAATGAGGAAAATAATATTTCTACAAAAGAGTTGCATACAGAGGAAGATCTAAGCCCAGAGAATATTGACAGCTAGGCATACATTCCGCTTGAGTATCAAGAGTAAATCAACAGAAAGGAAGATTACATTTGCCTACATGCGCAGCTATTGAAGAGCATCTACCTATGTGGATGACATCACTGACCCAATTACTGTAATTCACATCCAGGAGTAAGGAAAGGCTGAGCTGGTTAAAATAGGTTACATTCCATTCATCATACCTCAAGTTAAGGACAATTAACATCTTGAGATGGTTTCTCCAAAAACAGTGTGGAATTTTTTTCCCCCTTCCAAAATAAGCCATGCACTGTCTGCGACTGGAATATCCCTATTCACCTGATATATTACAGGCAATCCCATAATATGCCTGGGAATATTATCTCAACTTTCAACTTGCAAGACAACAAAAGAAAATATGATTATGGTTTCTTTCAAAAACATGTTGAAACAATAACCTTTTGTTCTCTGAATCTTCCATCTTGCATGCTACTGCACAAGTCATCCATTCGCTTCCTTTCGACGACAAAATCCAAGACCACCTCTCTCCGCTCTGGCATTTTTAACTGCCCCACCCTAGGGGCAAGTTTCTCCCTAGCAACCCAGAGGAAGTCTCCAACCTGTAGTTTCCTTACATCCATGTTTACTCCATTCCTCATCAGCTCTGGAAGAAGAAGTTGTTTTTGACTCCTGGCACCACTTTGCAGGCAATAAAAGAAAAGAAATCAATGATACCTCACAAAATATTCATTAATTCCCTAGTCATATACAACATTCACAAGTCTTTCCTATTGGTGATCCATATTACAGCTTGCTAGAACTTGCTAGAAGTTTCCATGACTTTGAAATAATAATATCCCTTGTAAGGGCATCACATTGTCTACAACCAAAGTAACCCTTAAAGTTTAACACCCTCAGCCTACAATGACTTTTGACTGCATGGACCAGGCTATAATTTATCTAGTATCACATCACAAAATGCTTTGCAAATTGGTGAAATTGTTATATAAGTGCAAAGATGCATAGTCGATTTTGTCATGCGAATCATAGTATTTTATAAGAGATAAAATTCATAGACTTCAAAACTGCTATACAAAATTTAAACACTAAAATATTCCCTGTGAACCCCTTTGTTGACATCTAGTTGACATCTATGTGTAACTGTCAAATCGCAATAGTTAAAAGACCTTTAATTCTGGCAGTGATTACCTTACACGGAAGGTTTAGAAGCTGACTAATTAAAAGCTAGAGTAACAAAGTAAACAAAACATGGTGATCAAGTCAAGAAACATTGGTTGCCACGGTCAGCACTACACTCTAGAAGTGTTAAAATGTGTGATCACCAAGCGATCATTTTAAGTCTTCCTGGCATATTCATAAGAAGATTATCATCAATGTTGAGAAATATTATAGTCAGAGAAGGAGACTCACCCTCCAGCAGTTTCACAATTGTCCACACAGAGAACCACCTCAAATTCTCCCGGTTGTAAGATGAAGAGAGGGTCTGGTGGGTCCAGAACCTCTGATCGCTGTGAAGATTCCTCCCCGACTGGGGACGATGACTGGGAGCAAGAGACGACAGAACTCTGCTGAGACGATGATAACTGGGATGAAGAAGGAACCGAACTCTCACGAGAAGCGACTCTTGATGAAGAGGCGGACTGAGAGGTTGCATTGCTGGAGGATGGATGAGACGGGACAGTTGAGATTGGAAGTGATCCTTTGGAGGATGACAGCTGATCTGAGAGAGAAAGAAAGAGAACCTCAGGCTGAGTACAAGAGTGCAAAATAATCTACTACACCTTCAGTACAAACAGATTTCACAATTTGTTACCTTTTCGCAACTACCGAATAGTAAGTGTGTATAGCATTCAGTATGATTCATTTACACATTGAGTAATTTTTAATTATTTTATAAATTGAGCTTCATTTTTCACATCAAATGAAACTTCATAGGAGTGGAACAAGCTATAAAGATGAGAGTTTGACCAATGTGTTTTTTTTTTAATACTTTCATTATTATGAAATTGGTTTGCTTAGAGGTTTTGGTCCTACATAAAACCCCCATTATATTTGCGAGCACCCTCACCTGTGTTAGGTGACATCATGGTGGTGCAAGTGTCTTCTGCATTCTCATTGGCTAGGTATACGTAGACGTCTCCATCCGAATAAAGCTTAGATCGCTCCTCTCTGTATCTACGACCTGATTCCTCTAATGCAGCTCTGTTGCATTTAACCAGGAAACCAACTCCAATATCATCTGAACAAATAAATGAAATTTAAAATCACAGAAAATCTGAGATCTCTTGAAAACAGTCACCTAAAAATAGATAATTTTGATGTTTCAAAGCAGAGAAAGGATTTCAACCAACCACATGCTGCTAGTGTTGCATAAGAAAGTGCAAAGTTACTGACTGTGTTTGCTCACAGCCTACAAGACATTCAGCTTAGAGCAATGTTGTTGAATATACTAGTCATGTAAAAGAAGATTTGTTGGTTTGAAAATGCTATAAAGTTTAAAATTACTTGAAGTGCAGAAAGCAAGAGGACTAGCACTACTCAAATAGGTAAAGAGTTACTCATGTTTTCCTTTACACAATCTATCATCAATGGTCTTTTGAGAAATTAAACTCTGGCCATCAGCAATGACCATGTTTAAGCTAGCGCCCTTTTACTGCCATCAGCAATGCCCATGTTTGAAGCTAGCGGCCATATTTTACTGAATGATTTACTCACCGTCTATCAATACTGCTGCTGAGTCCTTCATGCTGACTTTCCTTCCCCTGTCGTCAATGTACCAAAACAGAAACTCATGACGACTGGCTGGTGTACATTTAGGAGGCCTTTGAAAGAAGAAGAAGAGTGAAAGGCGTGTACAAAACATACAGAAATGATAAAATGGTAAAGAATACTTACATAGGTCATTACCATCAGGTTCAATAAGTTCATTGAAAACATCATTCAACCATAACAAACTGGTTCACATGTGTAATGATGTTGTGATGAATTATGCACAAATTGGAGGTGCTTGTGTAACAATGTTGTGATCATTTATGCACTTGTTGGTGGTGCTTGTTGCTTGGGATGTGTATTTGTGCATGAATTGTTTAAATGGTGCATGTATGTTGGTTCAAATGGGATGTGAAACTAGGAGGGGAGTGATTGCTTTAGAGTTTGCTATTTAAGACACGTTTTTCATCTTTGTGATACTCCGTTGGAGTTTTCAATAAACACGTAGACTTTTCAATCTTGTTTGTTCATCTAATTATTCTCCTTATTTTTTATTATAAACTCTGACTTAGTGACAGATATTACCCCAGTGACTGGTTAGATATATTGCATTACAACATGCTTCTCATTCTAGTTACTAGTGCCAGTGTAGTAGAGATGGTACACATTCTTTCTCCTTGTTCATAGACATTACGTCAGTCAATGATAATAGTTTGTGCCCAGAAGTTTATATTTAAATTAGAATTCGCATGCATGGAAAAAGGGGTGTGCTGTGAAGGGTTCATGGGAAGATTCTACTGGCTCAAAAGAGAAAGTTTAGATGCCAGTCGATAATATTAAACTTTGGTGTTTATACCCTGTATTGCTATAGGACTTGAGTCCGGACTTTGTACACCAGGCCATTTTTCAAGCAGACCATAGTGATCATATGGTCAACTTTTTTGAATGAGATTCTGCAATTCCATAGATTGACTACTTGTTAGTGTTTCACATGATGCAGCCAGTCTTTGAACTCCTGGTTATATGTTAATTTGTCAAAACATAACAAAACATGATAACAAGTAGCTTCGGACCTGAGTGATGAGGACTTTGACTCTCACTTGGATACTGAGGTATAAGACTTGGATTTGATGGACTTGACTTCAACACTTGAAAGTGGCAGTGTTATTTACAGGCTTATGAAAATTCAAACCAATATACACTACAACTAGGCTAATGTTAAATGATTCTGCTCAGTGCACATCTGCAAGTGATTCTGTTAAGCATTACACAAAGTAAAGTTCAGTTACCCAAAGAAAGTCAAGCATTGATATGAAAGATTACTGGAAATATTTTGTCTGAAGGAATAATAAATAAAATTGCCCTATGTAGATACATACTGCAAGTATTGGATAGTATAGTGTAGTGAAGTGTAGTATAGCATTGTGTAGTATAGTATAGTACAGTATACTACAGTATAGTATAATAGTATAGTACAGTACAGTAGCACGGTGGGCTCATAATTGACGCACTTAAGGATTTGATCATCGATGTCTATCAAGGAAAAGTACAAATCCCTCAACTGTATGCATTTTTCATATGTGTAGTTCCTCAGGAATGTAATGATCTCAAAATATGCATTGTTCTGTGCCTACAAAACGTATAATTGAGTAGAATTTGACCACAAAATGTCTGCTGTGTCAAGTTCTTTCATACCCCTAAATTGACACATTCATCAATAAGCTAACTGTAGTGAAGGCCTACGCATACATCCATTGACTTTGGATGCTGTTTGCTATGCTCTGAGCCTGTGAGCTCAGACAGATGAGGTCCCAGAGAGTAGTGGTTTTTTATTGAGGTAATTTTGGTTATTTTTCAGGTGTAAGATTTCCAAATGCCCAATAAATGTGCAAAACTGTGGGAGGGTGTGAAAAGCTTTAAAAAAAAAAACACAATTTGATCAGCATAAACCTGAAATTGATTAAAACTCATCAAATATGTAACTCTGCTTGAATGCTAAAGGTTTAGGCTGCCTGCTGTATCGTTGCTAGAAAGGTTTGAAGGTGCGTCAATTACAAAGGTGTGTCAATTATGAAGCCTTTATATATAGTATAGTTTTTTTGTATTTGATAACATTTTACGTTACAATCTCTCCTCTTTAATACCTCTCTTGGCCTATCCTTGACCCTGCAGACACCTCTGTCTTATTGCTGGTGACATCACTGTCTTCCATCCTTGGTAGACTAGGTGAGACTGGGGAGGAGACAGTAGATGTCCAACAATGATAACCTGCAGTGTCTGATCCTGATGGTGAAGTCTGCAGTGAAGATACTCCTTGATTTTTGTCTACTGTTTCCAGTCTATGTGCCAACTCACACCCTTTCTCAGTAATGGTGTACCTGAAGAGATGAGACAAATATATCATATCGTTAGAAATTCCACTGGAGGAATTAATCAAGTAAGCTAGTAAAATGCCGATTTACATGGAAGAAGTGAAAGAAATAAGGAAACAGAAAGAAAGGGCGGGAAGCAAAACTCAGGTCTTATGTTACTAACTTACTATCACAATTCAGTTGGTGTAAATAAAATACCTAAAACTTACAACTTGAGGAAATTCTAGATGAACAAAATTCAAGCTACCCTGCCAGTCCTTAGGGAAGATGATTTCTTAGTCATGTGTTATCTTTGAGAGGTTTGAGTTGTACATTCAATGTGCTAACAAGCTAAATATTTACTGTACTTTACAGTTTGTTATAATATTTGCATTTTTCTGTTTTGTTTATTTCTTTGTTGTCTTTTTTGGTAAATGTCTTGCCTTTCATTTCTCTTCCCTGTGTCGTAGTCCACAACATTCTCATTATAGATCGCCATGCCAATTTTCTCTCAGAAGTTAATCAACCCTTCAACCAAACAAATGAGAGCAAACCTGGCACTGGAGTTTAGGTTTAATGCTAGATTGGTCACTAGCTGAGACAACAGCCTTGCTGTTTTTCTAGTGTCCTTCATATGTTTAACCTTCCTATTGTAATGTTAGTTTTGTATTAATCTTGTACAAACATATGAGAAATAAATTTCAAATTGAAATTGAAAAATTGCCATAACTATATTAATGCAGTTACAGATACCATACCAATACACCAATGTGATATCAAAGATATTTAGTGGTTCTACTGACCTTGCTGGCTGCCTCTCTTTGTTGGAATTTAGGTTTACTTACAGATTGCCATAACTATATTAATGGCAGTTACAGATACCATACTAATACACCAATGTGATATCAAAGATATTCAGTGGTTCTACTGACCTAGCTGGCTGCCTCTCTTTGCTGACAAATCCTTTGTTAATGAGAGTACTCATCGATGACCAGGCAGTGTAGTATGAACCAGGGTCGGGCTGTTCGGATCAAATAGAAGATTAATAAAAGGTTTAATCCAGAAGCAGATACCCTTTTTATTGAATAATAAAGTATCCTAGAAAATAGATATTTTATGACATCAGAGGGCATTCACTGTGCAGAAGGTGCACATTGTCCTTACTGACATATTTTTGTTTGCTTTATACAGTTCTGGCATGCCTTTCAGGTAAAATATTTCCACTTTGCATAATCACATAAGATTGATGAAATGCTATCCAAGTTTGCACATTTGAACTGTTTATATATTTCCTGATATCAAATGGTAAGTAATCAACCATAATCGAGGGAATTGTGCTCAAACAAACCCCTAAGCAAAGTCCGTTCTCAATTCAAGCCAAGCGAAAGACTCAAAATAATTTGAAAATTGACTTTATTGTGACTTGGGACACTACTGCCATAGATATATAGTCCAAGTCTTACTGTCCTCAAACTCTACTCAACGAATGTCCTAGTCTCACCCTCAGTTATCACTTTCAGACTAGAATTTGGAAGGATATTAAGAAACCATGATAAATGTAACACAACAATTAATGTAACAACTTTTCATTTGGTCCTCAGCATTTTGTTCCTCAGCTCTTTGCAATTTTAAAAGAAAGCAAAATATGCTATAAAAAAGGCATCATTCTTTCGTTAATACCATCTAAGCAAAGACAGAATACAAAAATATGTCAGATTGTTCCTCTAAATTTGACCAAACTCATCTGTGGTCAATTTTTTTAATTATTTTACCCTTGAGAAGGATTTGTCAGCCAATTGTTGTGCAGCTTCCGTTAGTTCTTCTTTGTGCATAAATCCACGGCTGTTATCTTTCTGAAATATTAGAAAAGTTGGATGATTTTGGCAAAGTACAATCATTATACATATGAATCAAAGCCACCATTAAGTGAAGCAAGTTATATTTTTGGAACAAGGTGCAGCTATGACTCATCTTTAATAACAAACTATGTTAGCTCCTCTTCATTCTTATTGTTAGTGATTGCTAAAACATTATTATCAGTATTTAATACCTTGATACAAATTTGGTTAAATTCATTCTGATAACTCAAATTTCTCAATCACCTTTTTCTAGGCAATCAACAGTTAAGCCTTTTCCACACCCCCCACCCCATTTTCTGAGGTCCCACTGTTTGTGTGTTCATTTAGAGTAATTAATACCTATCTTCATCACAACACCAATCTGTGTGCCGATTACAAATGTAAAAAGAATCCTCATAGCATGAAAAAGTTATCATTTGGCTAGTGGTTCATGCAGCTGACAATCTTTCACTCTTAAAATCAGTTTTTCAGACCCAACAGTGTTTAGCCTAACACCTGCAGTAAGGCTTACTATAATACCCACACACTCATGATATTTCACGGCTTTTATCTTTTAATGACATAGCAGGTATTCGTATAGTTTGGAATTGCATGCTTACGATGTGGTTCCTATACAGAGTAAGGATGAGAGCATAAGGACCAGATCGATAAACTGGAACATACTCTCCAGGGGACCTCTTTGGAGTTTTCCTCTTTTTCTGCAAGTAAAAAGCAATGCAATTTCTTTTGTCATTTTATCTATTTACATTGGGTGAAATGGGAGGTAACAGATCTAACATAAGATTATCCTTTCCAGGTACACGTCATGGGTTCGATAACTTTGTGAGATCTCTAAATATTATACACATTGTACAAAAATTTCTTTCCATTTGCAATAACCTGTTTGGCCTTATAATCTGTGGGTTTTACTAAAAAACGCAAAGAAATAAGTAACTAATCCAATAAGAACTGTTGTCACTGACTCCTTCACAGACTCTAACACCACAGAGGTGATACTTACCAAAACAACACTAGACACAATGCTGCATTGACCGTTCTGTTAATTTACACCCAGAAATGCCTCCCCAGCATCTTGAAACGTTATCAGTATTGCCCATACATAAAGGTAAGCATGCCTAGAATTTCACAATTTTAGACACTTACAGAAAAATGCCAGTGAATAGAAATCTACTGGCTAAAATTAAATTGCCACTTGCAGGTTACTTGTATTAATAAAAAGAAAGGAACATTAGTTTCCACTGGCAGGAAAATACCAGTGTTTTTTTCCTCTGTTGATAAACAGTGAAATCCACTGGCATTAATACAGTAAGTAGCATGAATTTTGAGGCCTGATGTTTTCAAAAGTACTGCGATGGATATTTATAACCCTGAGTCAATTAGAAAAAAATTGTCCGGGCGAATAAAATAAAATGCTCTACAAGAGGCAGCCAAAGATGTCAATGAAGTCGATAATTGTTTGAACCTTCTCTGCTTTTTCTAGCATAATTAACAGGTGACAACACTGATAATATTTCAGTCTGTTGTGAATCTGTCAAACCAGCTTACTGCTCTGTGACTTAGTTAAATTGTCTTTGGGGCTAAAAGCTTAAGTTGAAACATTTTCTAAAGTTGTAATAATTTGAGCATGACTTACTTACCTAGAGAACTGTGGTCAATGGACAATGGAACAATAGAGTGACAATATAAAAGGTAGTACAGTGGGACTTGAAATACCTTACTTTAGGTAAATTATGTTATTTCCAGATTCCAGTTAAGTCCACCTTCACCCACGTCTCCTAATTCACCCAGTCCATAATCCTTCACCAAACTAGAATTACTCATTACTTGTGGGTTAAATTTATTTACAGAAATCTTATTTAGTTTTTCTCAGCAGTCAAACTTGATGCGGGACTTACCCTGACTGGAGAACGATGCTGTACTCCTGGAGAAATAGGCAGACTTGGAACAGACTCTGAATCAGAATCTGAGACATCAATGGGGGTAGATCCTGATACATTTTCTTTTGTTAGCACACCGGTGATGGGATCTCTGATAATCGGTCCTGCAAACAATGAACATTTTATCAAGAGAATGTGCAATTTAAAGTACTTTCATGTTCTGGAATTTAGTTCTATATGAATTATAAAAACTGGAGATAAAATACATTTTACATCTACTTTATACTTGAACTGTGGCAAAGTGATGTACTCTATACCTTGCTAAAAATGGAGTTGTTTTTCCTTTTAGAGGAAGGTTGAGGGAGGGCCAGAAGGATTAGTGTGATGATACTATGGTTTGCCTGAGAAAGTTGTACTTGCAAGTACTGTAGTGTCAATGGGTTTGAGAATGCTTTGGACAAGCACTTTAAGCATTGTAATCGGGTCTGAGTGTTTGTGTCTTCAGTTTTTTTTCTCTCTCTATAGGGTCCTTGATGGGGACTTAATTGTCCCTCCTGATCCTTTTCTCTACTAAAACTAAACAAACCTTTTAAAGTCAAAATCACTAGTGACTCATCTGAAGGTTCTCAACATTTGATAAAGACTTGAAGGGTAATTCTTTTAAAAAGAAATAACTTCTGTTAGAAAGGTTTCGAAAAACTAGTCAGAGGGTGCAGTTTATAGGGTAAAACAATTTCCCTGTCATATTTAATTTGATTCGTATTAGGTCTTTACCTACTGTTCAGAGAATGTTTCGGAAGGCTAGCTATTGGCACTTGCAGTTACTATGTATTACGCAGATGAAATAGTTTCTGAGGTCTATACTGTACATTAGTACCACAGGAACGTTGTGCAGGCCTAACAGCAAATTTCAGCAATGGGATTTTGCATAATTTAACAAAATGAGAACTGCATGAACAGCAAGCTTACCATTCTCAGCAATGTAATCATCTAGTTTTTTGTCCAACATCTTGCAAATTTTATCTCCAAAACTGTCTAATATACTGCATGACTTTCCTGTAGACAGTGGCATTGGATACTTCTTTAGAGCCCTCAGTGCCTGAAAGGTTGATAAGTTGAACACAAGATTCATTTCCTGGTTACAAAGATTCTTAGGAAACATTTTAAGCATTGATTAACTCCAGTGGAAAGCTGCTTGATCAGGTGTTTTGTACTATTAAGGTGAATAGCCTTAGAATTCCGTCTCTGACCCATCCCACCTCTCCCTGGTAGCATGGACACTTCGAATTTCGGACACCTAAGCCTTAAATCACCCCAAAACTATATCTTTTGATATAAATCACCTGAAAATATACTTGATATGGTGGGAGAAGTGTGTTATATTAAGATACACGGCCAAACTTTCTTTCCTGCAAACTGTTTTCACGTTGTAAAACAGAAGATTCTTCGTGATTGTGGAACTGGTATTTCTTTGCTACTGTAGAGTATTGCGAAATTCGGACACTTGCAGACATTCCAACTCACACGCATTTGGCGTGTGACACACGCATTTCCAGCCCTTCACACGCTCACACGCTATGTGCACTTTATCACACGCAATCCACAAAAAATCTCTGAAAAACCGTGTGTGCAACCATGGAGTGAAATCCATATAAACCTAGGTCTAAAATCAGGTTAGCGGCATAATTAAAATATTTTTGGTTTCGTCTATAGCATCCACTGTTTAACCGATAAGTTCCCCTACGCATTCGCTAGCTAGAGATTGATAAGTGGGCTTCAATTTCCGATATAAATGTTCAATTATGTTAGCAAGTGATTACTTTCATCAATTCAAGAAAAGTCTTTGTTGAGAATTGTCATGCTTGTTGAGTTTAATAATATGATGATGAAATTCTCAATATAAAATTACTCAGAGAAACTGAAAAAGAATGCACCATTTTGCATCTAGGCAGTCAAAAATAAGAAAATTTTTCCAAAGGGGAGGGGGACACCCCCTCCCCCACTGCCGCTGATCACACTCATAAATTTTCCTCAATGTTGGAAAGTCTGCACTTGTTCCCACAGTGTGGCGCTGGTGATAAAATTGGTGGCTCAGTTGCTCTTTCAGTAATTATAACAGACTTCATAGATCTCCGTCATTTTATTGACAAATATGTAAGTATTTACTTGCACACAGGTCATTTTAGAGAGAAAGTATCTGTATCTTCGTAGTTTTTCGTGAAATTGGCTGCTGCTATAGGTTGTCATGGTGAATCGTGCATTTCTTAGGGGTGTCCGAAATTCGCAGTGTTCCGAATTTCGCAATACTGACTATATATGTTAGCTGCTTTCACCATATCTGCCTTTGAAATGGCAAGGCAATCAGACCTAACTAACTTGAACGTTTGTTGGCATAGGCCAGCAAATTATACAAACTTCACTGACATTACACAGAATCCAATCAAGCCCATGTATGACATGGTAATGTTACGTTAGGCCTTGCTGTACAGTAGGGCTAGACATGACTGTAAAATACTGAAGGCTATCTGCTAACACAAACACATTGAACTAGTGGCACAACTCCCCTCCCCCTGCTGCTACGTGTTTTATGTGCATTAAAATAGGGATCAGGATACCTATGCTATGGATGCCTTTTCTAAGAGTTAGTCATAACAACATTTTATGCTAACGACACTTAAAGACTTAGGACTAGCCTAGTTGTCCTAGCCTTGACTTGAAGTTGAGGCTACTGTACAGTGCTAAACCAACTTTTCACCTTCCCAAACGCATATTGGGTCTTTCTTCCCTTTTCGGCTGCTTCGTCTCGCCATTCTGTAAGCCACCGGGTAAAAAGTGGATTAGGATTTTGATTTAATTTCTTTTTGCGCTTCAATACAGATTTGGACATGGTCACCAGTTTCGCGTTTAAAACACAGAAATCTGCTTGGTGTAAAAGTGCAGATTGACATTGTTTTTGTGTTGTTCGGCGTACACTAACGTTAACAGGTATACACAATATTGTACTTTACAAGGGATGACTTTTCCTTCGCGAAACCGGTATATATGAAGGTTATGACAGTATGTGGTAGTGAGATACTGTTTGAAATCACCCGCCAATCGACTTCATCAAAATATTTATAGTAGTCAAAGTCAAAACTGTCTGAAATACTGAGAATGTGAATTGAACAACATGCTGTGGGTGTATAATTATTTCATCATTTGAAACGGATTGTTTTATCATTTGCATATGCGGTGCGACCAGTCCATTATATATAGAGATGGGTCAATGACATGACGGCTTCAACGAGTTTAAGAAATCTGGAGGAACTATCACACAGTAAATATGCGCGTACGCGCGTACCATGCATGGAGGGTCATGTGATGTGTTCCAGGGTGGTACTTATATATTACTCTCCCCATTACGCATGATGATTTCACCCAACTAGTACGTAAATGTGTATGCGTGCTTAGAGCAGCAGACGA
>JAIPMN010016126.1:3369-24623 GCA_020650975.1 Apostichopus californicus
CACACAAACTGACCTGTATGCAGTTTTTTGGACCCAGAAGGTTCGAATGATTGATTATATAGCTTCAAATTGTTATCAATAAATCTGCTCACTAAATTTTCGCACCGTAAAGCATCTCTGGCGGGCCGGACGCAACCCTGCGGCGGGCCGGACTGTGGCCCGCGGGCCGTAGGTTGGACAACCCTGCTGTAAATGGAACAATTGTTGTAATGCTCTTCCAGTCTGACAACATCCTCCCTTCTCCCTTCCCATCTCTCTGACTTTACCTGAAATCACTGGCTCTACTGGTAAATTGTTCTAGAATATTCTTCAACTATTCCACTATAAATCCATCCCCCTCAGCAATCCTTCAAACCCATCCCATTATCTCTCCTCCCTTGCAGTAATCAGTATAATTAATTAAATTAATGAAAATATGCATACTTAAGTTGTTGCAAACTGTTTGAGTTTGACCCTATATCCCACCACCTTCACCCCCCTCCCTTCATCAACTTTCTTCATGCCTCCACCTCCCTAAAGTTGTAACCATTATTATTACAATTGTCAAATTGGTTTTTAACCTGTTTGACCCATCCTTATATCCTTTTCTCTCTTCATTAACGGTGTCATCATTTCTAATTCTTTCACACCGTCTATTTACAGCTTTGGTGTGCGACACCCTCCCAGATTTAATCAAGAGTGTCATGAATACTAATTCTTCCACACCGTCTATTCACAGCTGTGGTGTGCGACACCCTCCCAGATTTAATCAACGGTGTCGTCATTACTAATTCTTTAACACCTTTTGTTCTCAGCTGTGGTGTGCGACACCCTCCCAGATTTAATCAACGGTGTCATGATTACTAATTCTTTTACACCGTCTATTCACAGCTGTGGTGTGCAACACCCTCCCAGATTTAGTCAATGGTAATACAGTGTGTAGCAACATGAATAACTACAACAGCGTATGTTCCTTGTCCTGCAATGCTGGCTTTGATTTGACAGGATCCTCCTCTCGACAGTGTCTTCCATCCGGACTGTGGAGTGGAACGCAGCCTATCTGTGGACCTGCAGCTCCTTCAGGTACAGTACTATATCTCTGGATTTATTTATAACTTTATGTTGAAAAGTAAGTTGGCCTGACGTTTCGATCCTAGCAGGATCTTCTTCAGAGGCTAAATGACAAGTAACAGCAACAGACAGGACAAAAACATGCACAGAATACAGACAGGTTAATGAGCATGGTGAACACAAAGAGATAGATGTAAGGGGATTAGTAGACAAGGGATGGAGAGAAGAAAGAAAGAAAGAAACCAACAGGGAAAGAGGAAATGTAGGAGATAAACAGTGGAGGGACAAAGAGAGGATTAAGGGAAGGGGGTGGGGAATAAACTGGAGAAGGACAAAGACAGAAAGGTGTTTGCAAACAGTTTTATTTTATTTTGATTATAACTTTATGTGATTGGATTTAGTGTCTCATTGATGAAATGGTGTCAAAGTGATGGGAAGGGACGCCTGGGGGAACAGGGAACGCCTGGGGGTACCCTGGCCTGGACACTTCTGGTAGGTTGAGACCATCAATGTAACAGGGGCTACTGATGTATACCAAAGAAGAGAAACAGTGTTCTCTCGTTTGATGCTCTTAATCTATTAAATGTGTTGGAGACCAAGACCAGAATCTCCCAGATATAAAGAAATACAAATTTAGGGAAAAATCCCCATACATTCTGTCAGTAAAAGTTAGCTTGGGCACAAGATATTACCATGCCCCTCCCCCATTCGAGCAATAAACCAACATTCACTGAAAATTATCAGTAACAATAGTCATTGTCCATGGGCAGAGTTGTTGTTACTACCCTGCAAATTAAGTAGAAACACAAATGATTTAAAGTTATCGACATGACTCAGAAATCACAGGAGTGTTCCCTTTGTCAAAGTAATCAAGCTTCCTTAAATATTTTCAATTTGGTTTACCATCATGGTCTCCTGGTTACTGAAGTTTATAATTATTACATGAGTCTTATACAACTTTATATTAGATTAATGTGCAATGTTTTCTTTGGCAAGCTAGCTGACCCAAACAGGGCATGTGAGCTTGAAATTAGAACCTCTCTCTCTCTTTAATGTAACAGCATTTATTCAAACAAGAAAGAAAAATTTATTTCCATCGTTACAGTTGCCCAGTTTATGCCATGAAAAGTAAAAAGTCGTGTTTTCAAAATTTTCGTTTTTGATTGAATTTTGAGGAAATTTGGCGATGTCATACATGACTTCCACGTGGAGAAGGAGGAGGAGGAGGAGTAGGAAGAGGAGGGCTTCAAGTGTAATCTCTTTCATTGACCACCAAACTTTGTAGTCAAATAATTATGAATCTATAACAGGATGATCCGAAGGATATTGAGCACAAGAGGCTGATTACAATAACTTTGTGAGAGCTAGAATAGTCTGGCAGCGTTTGTTTGCGTAGTCCAATGATTATAAACACACATAGATATCTCGGTTAGATAGTAGGGCAGGCCTGATGTTTGGGGCGTGGTGGGGGGGGTGGGGGTGGGGGGAAGGTCAGAGGACTATAGCTTTAGTAATAGCTACAATAATGCAAATTTCTTAACCAACACAATTACACTTTGAAATAAAATGTTAACTTATCATCTAGCTAAAAGTTTGTTCCAAAATCTTCATTTTATATTTTTTTCCAATACTCCTTCATTCAGTTTGCCCAACATTGCCGCCCATTGAGAATACCGATCTGGCCTGCACGGACGGTACTAACTTTGGCAGTGAGTGCACGTATACCTGCATGTCTGGTTTAACCGCTGCCTCAGGGAGCACCCCACTACTGGTATGCGGAGAGAACGGCCAGTGGAATGGAGGCGCCTTCTTCTGTATACGTACGTTTCCGTATTTTTTTGCTCAACGGTATCATTATTGTTTGTTATGACAACTGGACTGTCAAGTTATCTTTGTGCGTCAGAGTCTAACGCTGAAATAGGATTGTCTTATCGAACACATAGCAAAAGAGCAAGCATGATTGAGCACGACTGTTAAGAGATTGGGTAAATGCACACTTAACAAAGGTGTAAGACATAGATGTGACAAGAAGAAAAAGAACATGAAAAAGTAAGTTGGCCTGATGTTTCGATCCTAGCAGGATCTTCTTCGAAGTCTATAGAAGATCCTGCTAAGATCGAAACGTCAGGCCCTCTTACTCTTACACATTCTCTTACACAGGCTCTTAGTGGATAGGCATGCAGTTAACTAACATTTTTTCTTTTATTTTGAGAAGAGAAAGAAACAATGGAAGAGTCTTAGCACCAAGAAATGTTACAGGGTCTATGGGATTCTTTTTCTTTTCTTGAGAAAATTTGCCCTTACTAGCTTTTCTATTAATGTTTGCTCTGATTTAAATTCCCAAAAGGCTATCATGACGTTGTTCTTGTCATCTACAACGGTTACAGTAAACTTACATTTTATATTTTGCTGTCCTTGTTTTTTGCTCTACTAAGTTTTAGGACATAAATGACACCAAAATGAACCAAACAATTGTTAAAGTAGTTATTGTCGAGAACAAATGTAAAAGCTTTTTCTCTAACCATGAACAATCTATATATCTCAACTTTCTATTTCTATAATATACCTCTTTAACTATACCTTGTAAATATTGTTGCTATGGAGATGGAATTCTTGGGTGTGAGCCAGTGAAAGTCCGAAAGTTGGTGCTTATGGAGGTCAGGCAGGATGAAGGAGAGATAAGGGGAGATGGGGGTCAAGAGGGGTTAGAGATGTGTGTGTGTGTGTTTCTACAGTGTATGCTATATGTACAGACTACTTATGATATTGTGTGAGAGGAAGGGAGTTCACTGTTCACTTTGACTTTGACTTGGCCTTGTGTTGTTGTGCTGGCTGTTGGGAAAATGAAGGGTGTGGCTGAGTGAAGTTACTGCAAACTGATGGAGACCTGAGAGATTGAGTGAAGGAGTTGGGACTGGAGTAGGGAAGGAATAAAAGTCACAGAACATTATAAATATTCTCTCATCTTATCTTTGGAGTTCCGCAAGAACCATTGCAGCTTTGTCGGGACTAAACTAATACATCGATCCTCTACTCGACATTTATGGTCAAAAGTCTCAGTGACATGCCACAAAAATCTGCAATAACATTTAATACCCATTTCTTTGATTGGATTTCGTCAGGTTTGATTTTGTTTTTTTAAATCTTTTAGTTACATCTTCATAATTTCACTGTTCCTTTACATCTTTCCGCACTCCAGCGATAAGATGTCCGACACTCGTTAGCGTTCAACAAGGCAGCCTCTTCTGTACCAATTCCAACTTTTACCTCAGTCAATGTACGTACACTTGTAATGCTGGTCTAAGCGTTCCGATTGGACAGGACTCAACAAGGATATGTCAGATGGATGGCACATGGTCAGGTGCAGCTCCACGGTGTCTTGGTGAGTGTCAAAGGTCATTAATATTACCAGGCACTGCTAAAAACTTTCAGACTGTTTCATTGGCTGAAAGTTGTCGAAAGTACTTTCCAGCAGATTTGGGCTGTTTGTATTATTCAACAACATTAGGGAACCTTCAGTGACAGTACGTGACAGCAGTGTTTATATTATTCAACAACATTAAGGAACCTTCAGTGACAGCATGTGACAGCATTCTTGATATTATTCAACAACATTAAAGAACCTTCAGTGACAGTACGTGACAGCAGTGTCTATATTATTCAACTACATTGAAGAACCTTCAGTGACAGCACGTGACAGCAGTGTTTATATTATTCAACAACATTAAGGAACCTTCAGTGACAGCATGTGACAGCAGTGTTTATGGTATTCAACAACATTAAAAAAACCTTCAGTGACAGCATGTGACAGCAGTGTTTAAGGTATTCAACAACATTTAGGAACCTTCAGTGACAGCATGTGACAGCAGTGTTTATGGTATTCAACAACATTAAAGAACTTTCAGTGACAGCATGTAACAGCAGTCTTTATATTATTCAACAACATTAAAGAACCTTCAGTGACAGTACGTGACAGCATTGTTTATATTATTCAACAACATTGAAGAACCTTCTGTGACAGCACAATATGTTCCAGGCTTAAAATGTTGGAACTAACTTGCTGTAAAGATTATTGAGCTTGAGCAGTGACCATTATTTGATTTTCTAGCATATCTAGGCCATACTGGTGAATGTTACAGTTTATCATTTCACTTTACTACCCCTAGCTGTCTCACATACCTTAGTCTTGCCCCTCAAACCTGACTTTAAATTGAAAAACTTTAAAGTGAATCGTTACTGCCAGTACCAATATTTAGTGACAGGTAAAAAGAAATGGCATGCTCTTCCTCGTGACAACATTTTAACCCAAAATATTCTCTCAAAGCTCTCTTGAAATATTCTCTTAAACAGCTTAAAATTTCCAAACATCTTGTAGTTTCTGTAGTAACATGGACATTGCACATTTCAACAGTTGTTTTCTGATCATAATATATATATGATCATTTTAAATAACTTAAAGGCAACCCTTTTCATTATGTATGCAAGTAGACATTTTGAAGGGGACATTCTCTGAAGAGTTAAAAGTGAATTTTTTAACTTTGTACGCCAATGGTCATATTCAAATTGATAGATATTAACAAAAGTTGACACAAACATTTCATCAATAACTGTGGTTTTGGTGCATAAATGTTGTCCACAAATTTGGCTGAGACATGAAAGAGCCTTTATGCGCCTTGTAACACCTTTAATAGTTTGATGATAATGAAATAGTTTAATAGAGAAACATTTGGACCATGGCTGATGTTTTTTGTTTCTCTACTTAGTATCATCTTGCCAGGAGCTGTCCCTGCCATCCAACGGTAACATTGCCTGCTCAGATAATAACAACATCAACAGTTTGTGCATGTATTCATGCAACAATGGATTTATTCTTGCCAATGGTCAGCTGTCCAGAGTCTGCCTGTCTATCGGTCAGTGGAGCGGTTCTGCTCCGTCATGCAACAGTGAGTATAACTTTTCAACATTTTAGCTTTCAAAACTGAATAATTTCTTTCGTTCTTTTGTTTCTTAACGTGTGGTGTCTAAATCATGTTAAAACATCTACCATACAACTATAATGTTTCTTAAAATCGTTCCATGGTAAATCAAAAACTTTGAAATGAATCTACGAGGCTACTACATCTCCTAGCAATAATTAAAGCAAACGTTGAAACAATGAATAGATGTAACACCTTGTAGCGGTGTGATGATTAGTATGCAATAGTTTTCTGTAGAAGGACGTTCTTCCAAAGTGTAATCGCGACTCCCGGCGACCAATCGATTACGCGCGACTATCAGCACTAGTAGAGAATGTTCCTTAGTACACCTTGAAAAATTTTGGGTTATTTTTCTTACAAATTCATTCCGATCAGATTCATTGACCCTTATACACAAGATTCTCATAATTGAACAAAATTTAAAGAAAACTTCTATTCTCTTCATATCTTTAACTTGTACAATATGATACCAAACTGCAACCGCTAGGGTGGGCTAGATAGACGAAGACAACACTCTTTCTGTTGTCTCACTGGAAAAATACGGGACAGTGTATGCTAATGTCGAAGAAATATCATACACTTTTGTTAATACACTCTTGCCCCCAAAGACTGCTTGGCATGACAAACTAATCTTTGGAAATATCTATTGAATGCTTTTAAAGTGATAATATGAAAATTAGGGTCACAATTCTGGAGAAAATATGAAATGGTAGTGCTGTTTATTATCAGAGAAGCATATTTGTTCTTGCCTTACAGTTGCTGTACAGAAATCAAAGCAGTTGCTATTTGGTTAAAGACTTTAGTACTAAACAAATTGATTCATAAGCTTTTTTCATGTTGAATTTACCTGAGGATTTACGATCAGCCTTTCTCATTATCTCAAATCTGTGGTGATATGAAGATGATGATTATAAAAAAATGCCATCATATTGTTTTCTCTTTCTTTTGATCTTTTGTATATCAATTTATATTTAGGTTAAGTTTGATGAAGACAATTAATTCAGGGATTATTTAGATGATTGTTAAATGTTTGAGACAAGAACTAAACTTTTAAGTTACATTGCTCTGCTGATTTTGACCAACAGGCGTGAGCTGTGACCCCTTGCCCCAGATAACAAATGGTCAATTGTTATGTCCAGCTGTCCCCAGCTTTCAACAAACTTGCACCTACAGCTGTGATGCGGGCTACCGACTGAACACTGGTTCGGATAACTTCATGTTAACCTGTCTCGGCTCGTCACAGTGGGATAACTTTATTCCCTCTTGTTTGAGTAAGTACATAAAAAAATATAAAAATATCTGATTTATGCACTAAATTATAAACTAGCTTTTATTGTTCAGTATGTTTGGAAAACTTAATTTAGAGGGAATCTGTTTTTATGATCATATTGATATTTGAAGTTGTTGAAACTTTGTATTAAACCGAATTTGAAGCAACTAGACCCATATTCATGAACTATCCTTGCATAGTTTTCAATTGTAACCTGTCCAGTTTTCCTGGACACCCTACATGGGTCTGTCCTCTTCTCATCCACACCATAAACTATTTTCTATTTCCTCTGGTTTTAACCTGTCTATTTCTCCTGGACACCCTACATGGGTCTGTCCTCTACTCATCTACACCATAAACTATTTTCTATGTCCTCTGGTTTTAACCTGTCCAGTTCTCCTGGACACCCTACATGGGTCTGTCCTCTTCTCATCCACACCATAAACTATTTTCTATTTCCTCTGGTGTTAACCTGTCCAGTTCTCCTGTACACCCTACATGGGTCTGTTCTCTTCTCATCCTCACCATAAACTATTTTCTATTTCCTCTGGTTATAATCTGTCCCGTTCTCCTGGACACCCTACAAGGGTCTGTCCACTTCTCATCCACACCATAAACTATTTTCTATTTCCTCTGGTTATAATCTGTCCAGTTCTCCTGTACACCCTACATGGGTCTGTTCTCTTCTCATCCTCACCATAAACTATTTTCTATTTCCTCTGGTTATAATCTGTCCAGTTCTCCTGGACACCCTACAAGGGTCTGTCCACTTCTCATCCACACCATAAACTATTTTCTATTTCCTCTGGTTTTAACCTGTCCAGTTCTCCTGGACACCTTACATGGGTCTGTCCTCTTCTCATCCACTTCATAAACTCTTCCCTCTGGTTGTAACTTCTAGTTTACCTCTACACCTTTAATGGGAATGTTTTATTCACATGCACCCATATCATGAGCTATTTCTTTATTTCTTGTAGGTGTCACATGTCCAGTTTTACCAGATATTCTCTTTGGGACAGTAAGCTGTACCTCTGCTAACAGATATCTGAGTACCTGTTCGTATACCTGCCAAGACGGATATGTTCTCATGCCTTCGGTTAATAGAGTCTGCCTTCAGATAGGGATATGGAGTGGTTCGGAGCCTATATGTACAGGTATATATAACTCCATACAGCCACACACTGAAATAGAGACCAAATTTAAAGCTAATGACACAAAATACTAAATTAACAAAAACTAATCTGTTTGTGGTTTACAACTAATCGATAAGTTTTTGAAATGTTTGTTATCTCCTCTCAGAATTGATTTTCCAGAAAATAAATCTGTGATGCTTTAAACTCAACTTCTCCCCAAATCCACAAGTAGATGAGTAAAATGCATATAAATCTTAAGAAAATTTATTACCTCTTTGGTTGCCTGGAACACCTAATATGGAGTTGCTTTCCGGTAGTAATTTGAGGCATTTCCATGAACAGAGAGTAAAGCTCTCTCTTAGTTTTGAAGTAGCTTACTTTTTAAATTTACATGACGAAACCTTATCACAAGATGTCAGACAACAGCAAAGATGTAGCAAAAATTTGGATCGTGTCTCATTCTTTATATTGAAGTATTTTACAAGGCACATAAGTATTTTACAAGGCACATAAGTATTTTACAAGGCACAAAGGTATTTTACAAGGCACATAGGTATTTTACAAGGCACATAATATATGTAACTTTGCAGTGGTAATTCCACATGCACATCTCATTGAAAGTTGAGTCATAAAATGTATAAACCGAGTTGTTCTAAAATACGTAGTTTTCATACCGTTTCTTGATCTCATTCAGCAATAATCTGTGACCCGCTGCCCCAGATACAGAATGGCCTCTTGACCTGTCCAGTAACGGCCGTTTTCCAGGATACTTGTACTTACACCTGTAATTCTGGATTCAACTTGAATACTGGCTCAACCTCTCAAAGCCGAACCTGCCAGGCTTCGGGACAGTGGGATGGAATCACTCCATCTTGCTTATGTACATATCGTTTCTTTCTCTTTTGCTCTCCATCACTCTCTATCTCTGTTGACGTGTCTTCCATGTGCTGGAATGAAAAATGCCTCTGAGCAAAAAATAAAGATCTTTATCTTTCTTGTTCCTTTATGATTTGTAGATGTACCCTTTCTGCTTTAAGTCGTTAGATGAGAGTTAGATTTACCTTTATGGCATAAAAATTAAAGAATCTTTGCAGCATTGTGTATTTTTTTTTTCATAACCAGTGTTAGTGTCACATGACTATATGTAAATGACCAATGACTGCTGTCCAATGTCTAATATAATCCCATTAGTCACATGACCGATGTAAATAACAATTGTCATGTGACTCCTGTCACACTTATGTCACATGACTATTAATCTGAGTGACTATAGGAATGATTAATGTCCATGGACTTACATGAATGACTAATGACTGATTAAAGTCACATGATTGTTACGCATCATGTATGTCACATGACTGGGGTTTTTTTTTTTCATAGAAGAAAAACTACAAAAATGGTAAAGAAAATCAGTGCCCTACAATGGACAAACAGAGACAAAAAAATGCTTCCAATCAAAATTCTGCAATAACTGTGATGAAAATTCGGCCATAATTCTCAAGTCTTTCTATTTGGTTCATCACTACTGCTCTTTTATCTTTCCTCACCCTCCATCCCCATTTTCTACCACCCTCCACCCCCCCCTCCCTCTCCTGCCCCATCCCTGCTTTGCTATCTTTCTTCCACTTGCTGTTAGTAAAAACTGTTTCAAAGATTTTAATATTTCCAGTACCAAGAGTCACATTTTGAATACAAGCAATGTAGGTACACGAGTGTTATACCACGCAGCCCATTTCATACGAAAACGTGGAGATCATCTTCATTGCTACAAAGCGGTAGCCTGTTGCAAGTTTCAAACTTTTCCAAAACTACAGCAAGTTTTAAAGGACTTAAAATGTTCAAATTGATGATTGTTACACTTTGGAAGGAGGGGGGTAGGTGACAAGAGGAAGGGATGAGTGATCGTTCAGTCATTCTTTGCATAGAGTGGTCTGTACCTGACAGTAAAGATAAAAGTGACTGCTTTTATAAGATTGTTCCTAGTTTAGATGACCATTGATTACTTCCCAAGCATTTATTTGGGTAATATACTAGCATGATCATTAAATGAAGCATTGATCGTGTAACCATATAAAAGGAAACACAAACCCTTTCACCATCTTTACTTTTATATATATGATAGAGACCTTTGTGATCAACAACAACCCCAATAAGATAAACAAAAGCTTGCTCCATTGGGTAGATATGCTAGCCTCAAAATGTCATGTCGGAGAACGGCTATTCTGTAAATCTGTGATGTCATCATTGCCACTAGGATCTATAACATCTCATTTTGAATCAGTGGCGGAGCTAGGGGTATTGGTCAGGGGGGGCAAGAATGGTCTGTAGGGGCGCTTTCGACACCATCTAAGCGGAGCGCCACCACGGGTTGGCGCGGAGCGTATACAGACAATTTTTGAGTAAAGATACTCAGTCCCTAGATCTAGATCGCCGGAAATGACCCTTTCCTGGCCTTGCTAATTTGCAGATAATCAAAGAATAAATAGGTGTCGTCGCCATTTTGTCAGAAAATTACATCAACAGAATCTGACAAATGTCAATAGGTAGATGAGAGCGCAATAAAAAGTCAATAATCGCGAATAAGTAAAAAGTAGTAAAAAGCTGAAAAGGGCGCCAGCAGTCCATTTGAGTCCGTCAGGGGGGGCATCTGCCCCCCCTTACTGTATGGACGCTCCGCCACTGCTTTGAATTCTCTGTTTTTCTTTTGCTATTTTTTCAAGATAAAGTGCGGATCAGTGTTTGGGAAGTAAACCTATGCCATCACTAGGTTTGTCATGTTAAGATGGTCAATTTTGGTTTAGATTTAGCATTTGCAAAAATCCATCTCTATCACAGAAAAAAAAAATCAAAATTATGATAAATAAAGGAGAATGTTCAAAAGAATCGAAGCTAATGTGTCTTAATGATGTCTAATATGTGATTAAACTTATTTGTGAAGGAACACTGAAAATTAGATAATTCCCAAATGTAATAATTTTTTTTCAGTGGGTTTTGAATCTTCTTTCATCTAGTAGTAAAAAGCTAGTAGTCAAATATAAGCTTTATCTTCCTTTATACATCAGCGGTGACCTGCTCACCTTTGCTTAGTACTTCTCAAGCCACGCTTTCCTGTACCGATAGTAACCTATTTATGAGTGCATGTACTTACACTTGCAATGCTGGGTTCGATCTGGTTCCCCCCGGTAGCAGAATCTGCCAAGCAAATAGTTTGTGGACGGGAGAACAACCCTCTTGCACTGGTAAGATTTCAACTTAAACTTCATACCACCTTGTTGGCATTTTCTCTTCCAATAGCCTAGAAGGAGAAAAGAGGGGAAAAAGCTGTAAACTGCTTATCTACTGTAAAAAGCATGTGTAGGTTACTACATATACTATTAGTTGATGGCCTTACATTTTGTTCCTATCCGAATCTTCTACAGAGTCTAACTTGGCTGGAGTTAGCCTCTGTAGAAGATACTTTGTGGTTCAATGCAACAGGCCCTTTAAGAATGTCTAGTCTAAAAGAACAGTAATAAGACTGCTTTTTGTCATGATTACCTAAAAGACCTTATGTAGCCTAATACACAAGTAGTATGCAAAGAAAGCTGCCTAAGCTACATCAAATAAAATTGCTTTGTAGTTTGGAATTCTTTTTTTTTGCTTCAGTCCATATCTTTGTAGCTTTTTGCATTTTTCTTTTTCAAGTGACACTTAGTCCGCACATGATATTAAATTGGTCCTTCCACTTGGAGGGAAAGTAGACCACACATGATCCTAAATTGTTCCTTCTAACTATTTTTTCTTTCTCATTGTTGATTTCAAAAGCACCTGGCAGTGTGTATCTGTAGACAAGTTCATGCTACCTGCAGAACACACTGCATGAAAGGGATGGTGGGGTGTGTAAGTGTACATTACTCAGTACTGACAGTACAACAATTGAGAGAGAATAACAATAGTACTATAAATCAATTAAACATAGTTTGGGAATAATTAAAGGGATAATTGACAGTTTAATTATCTTTAAAGAGATATTATTTATAAGTTTGGTTACTCAAGTTGATTGCTTATCAAAATTGCTGGAAATTTCCTGTATCTTTAGATCAACACCACTTTAGGGCTACATCACAACACCACACCACTTTGTATACTTTTGCAGTGGCAAAGATATGACTTCTTTTTGTTTTTTACAAATTTTGGTGATATTTTGTGAAATCATCTGGCAACAGCAGAGGGCATTATGTGTCATCACTACCTTTGAGCTTCATATTTCCCCTTTATTTACAGTATTTCAAAAACCACAGGAAGATTAATTATTCTACAAACAATACCTTTCTGTCAATCTACATATCATCTATGACAAAATATGCATATTCATATTTAGCCTGAGAAAGGATAAATATTATCACTCAATTGTAAGAACTCATTCAATGAACAAATTAAGAATGTGTCATTGAATGTTAATTAACTGTTAGCTCTGTATTTGTATTCATCTCAACAAATTGAATTGAAATTCTGTCATAGCGACATATCAGTCTTGAAACACTGCATGAATATGCATTTTCATGAATATGCATTCATGAATATGCATTTCATCAATATTCATTTTCATGAATATGCATATTGATGAATATTCAGCCATGAATATTCATTTTCATATTTCTATATTCTCCTTTGCAGTCTCTGAATGTTTCATACTACCAGACATTCCTAATGGAGAAGTAGTATGCACGCAATCATCCCTGGTCGGTAGTATGTGTGTGTATGTGTGCTTTTCAGGGTATCAGATGACACCCAGGGGGGTTGTAAGGACCTGTGGCTCGGACCTCCAGTGGACCAGTCAGGAACCAATCTGTCAGGGTAAGTGGCTCGGGATTGTATTCAGTTGGGGTGGGGTGGTAATAGATGTGTACTGTAGATGAAACTTGTAGTTAAATGGTATATTAAATCTTACTGACCATTGGTATGTCCCTCTCCACATTATTTCACTGCGTAATGTTGCAATTAACATGTCTCTTCATTTGGTCTGTTTTAATATCCTTCATGATTTTCCTGTATTAAGTAAAAATTGTAAAGAATGGAAAAGAAACAAGATGTTTTTTTGTAGTATGAGATTGGAAGCTGTGACCTCTAGATTACAGAGCTTGTAACCCCAAAGTCAGTTAGCTCAAATCCTGTATGGTTAAATATATCTTGTTTCCATGTGGTCTCTATGTTCATCTCAAGTAGCTTAATTCTGAAGAAGGTTCTTGCTAGGAATGAAAAGTCATGGCGGCCCACTAACTTATCCTCATATTTACTGCTAGCCTTAAGGCTTTGCAGTAAGTTTTCTTTTCCAATTGTTTGGTTATTAACTGGATCATTAGTGTGCACAGGATTTTGAGGGTGGGGAGGGGGGGGCACTTAACTGCCCGGCTGATAAGGTAGGGGCTGAACCCATCTGGAAGAGCCAGATGTTAATTGAGGGATGTTATTAATGAGGGCATACTGTTCAGGGGTTGTTGGTGCCAACTCCCATGTGAGGGTTGGGGGGGGGGGGTACTGGTTGTCCTCCCCAAAAAAAGAATAAACATAAGGTGGCAAATAGTGCACTCTGAAGCATACTTCAGACTATACTTCAGACTATAAATTAGGTACCTATAACTAGGTCTATAACTAAGTCTATAATTAATAGGTCTTTAATTAACTCTAAATGCCAAGGTTGTGGTTGAAAGTAAGGGTCTGTACAACCCTGTTAGTCATCTAACTCTTGCCTGGCTGAATGTACAAAATCTGTCAATGAATGTGGAGGTCCATGCCCCCCTCTCCCCCTTCCCCTCCCCCTCTTTGCACACACCACTGAACTGGATGCTGGTCAAACCACATGACTTATCATTAGTTATGTATTTGTTCTACATCATGGGAGAGGAATGGTCTTTTTCTAATATTCTTTTCTAAATGATAAACAAGTTAAAACTATTACTGTAGTTATTGAAGCTGTTACCAGTCCCCCCCATTCTCATTCCACACCCTTTCCCACCCCTTCCAACCCCACCTCATCCCCCAACCCATCCCTTATCCCTTCCCTCAAAGAAAGTATAAATATCTTAATATATATATCAATCTTCCTCCCACCCATTACGATTTTAGCTATAATACCTCAGTTGACCTCGTGTTAAGTTCCATTTCACACAAACTATTATTTTGGCCTTAAAACCATCTATTCCCTTCTATCGTTTCATCTTGATTTGCAGCCGTTACTTGTCCAGACCTGACCGGATCACTCGTAGATGGTACAGTCTCCTGCCCGGATGGTGCCAGCTTTCAGAGCCAGTGTACCCTGACATGTAATGATGGGTTTCTGAGTAATACCGGGCAGGATGCTGTACTTACATGTGAAGCAGCAGGCCAATGGTCTGGAGAGAGAATTGCTTGCTTTGGTCAGTTATGAAATGAATGATTTGTATTTAAAATGACTTTTGCTATTTTACAGTTTTACAAGTCACTGATCAATAATGCAATATAGGTATCGTTGCCAATGGCAACGTTTGTTCTTGTGTTGCATACAAATCAGGCTTTGTTTGTGGATTACATGGCTTTGACTTTGTTATTGAATTTGATTGTTTTGTTTATTGAATTAAATTGGTTTGTTGTTGGCTTGCATTGTTTCTTGTGTTGGTAGTTTCATAGTGTTGATGTTATCTGGTTTGTTGTTACTAGATTACAATGCTTTGATTTGTCTTGTCATTTAACTGTATTTTGCTTCTTTTGTTTTGTTGGTGGACTGAATTGTTTTGTATTGTTGTTGCATTTTATTGGTTTGCTGCTGAATTAAATTGTTTGTTGTTGGAATGCATTGTTTTCTTGTGATTGGTAGTTGAATAGTTTTGGTTGTGTATCAACTATGGATCAAGTGAAAAGCTTGTTCACAGTTATGGTGGCAGTGACAAAATTAATTTTTGCACCATGGAACTGATAAGCAAGTTATATAATGACAATGTTTGCATTAATTACATGATATTTGCATAAACTGTGAGTATTTTTTCTCCCGATTTATAGTTTGTTGTATGTTCATCTTACTTCTTCATTGCTGGCTACCAAAATTAATGCCTTTCATTTGGGTTTGACAGGAATAATGTCTTGATATGTTGCCATGGTGATTCAGCTCAATGGATGTCACCTTTTGCCATCTTTGTTTTTGACTTATTTTGCTTTGGATGTTGTAACAAAATATATTTCACAAATCCCTTCCTTTGTTTCATTTTTCCATTTAAGTGATTCCTTTTGTTTAATTTTTTTTATATATGAAACATAAATATTGGCTTCTGTTTGTGACCTTTGACCCAA
The DNA here is from genome assembly GCA_020650975.1 of Apostichopus californicus. NCBI lineage: Eukaryota > Metazoa > Echinodermata > Holothuroidea > Aspidochirotida > Stichopodidae > Apostichopus > Apostichopus californicus. The sequence continues at coordinate 19,101 of JAIPMN010016126.1, forward strand.
AGATGCAGTATGTACATTACTACAATTGTTTTCCTTTTTTACTTTGATTGGTTTTTTTGTATAATTTGTAAAATATAGTTTTAAATGAATTTTTATTTTTATTGGAATATTTATGAATATTTGATAATTATGAATATTTATATTATATTATATTATAATTATGAATATTTATGAATATTTCATTTTACATCACATTTTCTACAACACTAACTGAATTAACCTAAATCAGCTTCCTCAAATCTGTGATTTGTCGATCTAGAGAAGAGATAAATCATACATTTTTTACCTTTTTGCTATTCAGTACTGATAAGTTCACAGTGCAAGTTTATTTTTATCTTTAATTACAGTTTGTAGCAATATGCATTATTTATACACATCCCAGTTTTCTGTGGACGTTTTCTTCCATTATTCACTCAATTCTTCATTTTATGACTATAAGGGTGATATATTTACTTACTCTCTTGTTTTTAATTTCTTCATTCCCATATTTTTTAATTTTTTTAATTTGATGTGCAGTTTCCCAATGTACCGCTTTACCAGCCTTAGTTAATGGTGCCTTGCAGTGTAGCAGTGGGGATTTCATTGGCAGTGTGTGCACCTACGTCTGCCAAGCAGGTTTCACCCTCGTTGGCAATACTCAACGTACCTGTACAGTGCAAGGGGTCTGGTCAGGAGATGCACCGTCCTGCCAGTCCGGTTCGTAACAATTTTTATTACTCCTCTCACATTGTATGCATGCATGCATGACATGTATGCATGCATGTACGACATCTATCATTTGTATTGTATGTATTTGTATGTATTTGTATTGCATGCATGCATGACATTTATCTGTCAGCCAATCCTCACGTGACAGTACATCTTAAGAGAACCGTTTTGTACACAGTTTAATATGTCGAGCAATGTCATCATGCATGATACAGCCCAATGAATGACATATCTTGTGGACCGGGAAAACCCTATGGTTATGGTTAACCCCTAGGGTTAACCCTAATACTGCATCACATGTCCTTCTTGAGGCAATGCAACTTGCCACATTATAACTTGTCTTGAGAGATGAAAACAACTTGAGGTCTTGGTGCACCAGTGTAATTCCAGTACATACATTAATCTGCATAGAAACAGTCTCCCAGTTTCCCATCTCAGTGCCAGGATATAAAACAACTCTATATTTCCCTTCTTGTCAGACCTAACTTTAAGGTGGAGGCTTTCTCCTGGACAGAATATTAGTACATAGTGCTTCCTTATATTTTGAATTACGTTATTTTAATGAATCTTTTGCATAAAAGTTATAGTTTTATTGCGGTCATAAACTTTGCTGATCATAAAAGTCTGGATGAATTGTCTGAATTATTTGTCATTATTGGTTCTTCAAATCAACAGTTGCATGTCCTCCTTTGCCATTTGTGTTGAACGGAGGATACACCTGTTCTGATGATAACAATGCTAATAGCGTTTGCACCTTCACCTGCAATGCAAGATTTGAAATAACTTCAGGCGATGCCATCATAACTTGTGATCAGAACGGAGTCTGGACTGGAGAAACAGCTTCTTGTGGATTGAGTAAGTATTAACAAGGCGTGCTGCAAACTATTGGTAATGGGACTGAAGATTATTACTCCAGCCACACAAAAGGTATAGACCCCCTCCCCCCCCCCCGCCTCCTTGCCCCGAGTTATTGTGAACTTATCAATTCTCAGTCCATTATCTCCCTCATTACCACCCCCAGTTGCCCCCCCCCCCACCCCTTCCCTTCACTGTTTTCAACTTTCTAATTGTTTCATTGATGTCAGAACTGTTACTACATCATGATGTTACCTCTTGTACACGTTAAACTTAAAGTGTTTGGAAAGGCAGTTTAAACCTTAATCTTTCATGTTGATCAGATGGTTAAACTTGCAGTTGCGATATTATGCCATTGAGACATGGGCGGTTCTCTCGTGGGTTTGCAGCGATTGAGAGATGGAGTTATCCTCTCCTCTGCTATTCTCATCATGACCCTTGTCCCGTTTCCCATTTTCTTTACCTCTCGTGGTTTCCACTTCTCTTTCTCTTTGGGATGTTTCTGTAATTTTCCTCTTCCCTCCATCTTGCAGTCACCTGTCCGGATCTCGGTGCCATCGCTAACGGCGACCCACCTTCCTGCAGCAGCGGTTTCTCCGCCGGAAGCACGTGTACATATCAATGCAACGCAGGTTTTCGGCTGATCGGCCAAACTTCTAGGGTCTGCGACGAAGCCACCAGTTCCTGGAGCGGTTTCCAACCCACTTGTGTTCAAAGTGAGATATTATTGTCGTTTATAGTACGATTACCAAAAAAATAATCTTGTTGATGTCAGATAAAAAATTGGACATGTGCATTTCAATTGTTGAGTTTCGTAACGATGGAATGTTGCAGACGTGATGATATCGTTGAGAGATGAAATAAATATGCATTAAGTTACTGCAGGTTATATGAGTTATTTTCATTTAATATTCAGTGTTGGATAGATCACCCCTATCGATAATTTAGGAATTCCCCTTGAGACAAGAAACACACAATGTTTATCTCATTCCCAGAGTAGGGTAAATTTTTTTTTTTTTTGGTAACCTGTCAAAATAGTTACCAATTTCTGAAAAAAATGAATTAAGTTTCAGCTCTAAAATATTTATACCAGATGTGGTTGACTTCATCTACTAGCCCACATATCAAAATGTATTTTCAAGATTTTGCCAATTTGAGGAAAGGGACTGGTGGGAATGTGGGGACTTGGGGGGGGACTAAGTGGTGGAACTAAGTGGGGGGACTAAGTGGGGGACTTAGGTGGTGAGGGGACTTGGAAATAATATCATTTTGAATTCAAAAAGTTTTTTTTTATTATTATCTTTGCAATTTTGAGCGGCTGCAGTATAGACGGGTACAAGCCAAGACATCATTAAACAATTTTTTTCTCTGCTACAGTTGTGTGTCCTAGTTTGTCCGGGATTACCGATGGGGGTCAACCGACCTGTACAGATAGTTTTAATGCTGGTAGTGTGTGTAGGTATAACTGCAACCCTGGTTTCTTGCTCTCCGGTGATGAGCAGAGAACGTGCGATCTCAACGACGGGACTTGGAGTGGCGTTGAACCTACCTGTTCACAAGGTGAATACGTTTTACATTTAATCGTTATCATTCTGTTATGACTCCGATCTGAGATTAATATTATAAAAATCCTGCTTTCTTTTGAAACAGGGTCCAAATAAACCGGCAGCACAGTTTAGCTATTTGCCAGCGGTGCCTCTACCACTACACCTGACAACCACCCGTTGCCGATGGCAACAATTGCCTTGCCCCTTTAATCAAGTTGCCATAGGTGACTTCATAGTGATCGCTATTCTTGAATTCCAGTGTCAAACTAAGTCAGGACCAAACATACTCTGAAACTTTGGGAATTTGTACGCCTGCAAACAGCTTTAAAACAGCAATGGGAGATGTAAAAAAGATAGGGTTTGGGCATACAATATCATTCTGCAAATATGCTAAATTAAACATGTGGAACAAAAGAGTGAAAGGGGGCAGGCCTATTTGTCAAAGACAAGATGATTTGGTGTCTTGGTTCCCTTTTATTAAAGCTGAAAAATTCCAAAATTTCCCAAATCAGAGGGATATTGCTCAGCGACTGTTTCTGAATGAAATTTATCCGCCCCTATCGTCATTCCATTCTCTGCTATTTGGAGGTAGCATGTTGCAGAGGCATTTTGCCGTGGATCATACAGTGGTTGTTTTGTTTGTTTTGACCTCCAGTGGTCTGCCCCAGCCTTGCTGATGTTACAAATGGTCAGTCACTCTCCTGTACCGATGGATTTAACGCTGGAAGTGTCTGCACCTATCAGTGCGCTCCAGGTTACCAGATCGGAGCTGGCCAAGCCTCCAGATCCTGCGATTCAAACACCATGACTTGGAGTGGCACTCAACCGACATGTGTACAGAGTAAGCACTGGTTGCTATGGTAACAATGTACCCATTTGAATGGTTTGAAGTAAGAGATGGCTACATATAAATTATCATTGTGGTTCCTGATGGTGAGTTTGTTAAATTAGGCAGCTTTCCTACCTCTGAAATCATTCCTAGGGCTTGTTTGCCAACCGGCTAACAGGCTTGGGACCAGTGCGCTGATGGGTCCAAGGGGATTCGATGGTGGATATGTTGAGGTACAGAAGGCACAACTTCCTCTTGACTGCAACAGATGCTAACAGTGCCAGATGTACCAATGGCCAGCTGATTTCAAGCCTTCACTGTACTGATTGGATCACAGAGCTGGTAGTAATGTATGCCCTTGTCTTCGCCTGACTATTCATGGATTGTATCTGTGTCTCAAAAATATTAAGGACCCCCTCCCCCCCCCCCCTCTTTATTGTAATTCCTTGGAAATCTGCAAATCATGTGTTAGACAAATAATGAATAAATAATTTCTTACTTGCTGGTTAATCCTCAGTTACTTGCTTAGACCTACCTGCTATTGCCAATGGTGGTGACCCTGTATGCACTGACGGGTTTTTCGCTGGCAGCGTCTGCACTTACTCTTGCAGTAGCGGATTCCAGATTATCTCTGGAGATGCATCCAGAGTGTGCAGCGTAGATACTGCAACGTGGAGTGGGACGCAACCATCATGCTCAGCAGGTAAACCCTGGAAGAATCTCTATACAGACTTTCCAACATTGAGGAAAATTTATGAGTGTGATCAGCGGCAGTGGGGGAGGGGGTGTCCCCCTCCCCTTTGGAAAAATTTTCGTATTTTGACTGCCTAGATGCAAAATGGTCTTTCTTTTTCAGTTTCTCTGAGTAAATTTATATTGAGAATTTCATCATCATATATATATTATTGAACTCAACAAGCATGACAACTCTCAACAAAGACTTTTCTTGAATCGATGAAAGTAATCACTTGCTAACATAATTTAACATTTATATCGGAAATTGGAGCACACTTCTCAATCTCTAGCTAGCCTATGCGTAGGGGCATTTATCGGTTAAACAGTGAATGCTAGACGAAACCAAAAATATTTTAATTATGCCGCTAACCTGATTTTAGACTTAGGGTTATATGGATTTCGCTCCATGGTTGCACACACGGTTTTTCGGAGATTGTTTGTGGATTGCGTGTGATAAAGTGCACATAGCGTGTGAGCGTGTGAAGGGCTGGAAATGCGTGTGTCACACGCCAAATGCGTGTGACTTGGAATGTCTGTCTATATGACACAAGAAAAGTATTTGTTTTACTTTCAAAGCCTTTATAGCCTAGCCTACAACACTTACAGATGTACTGTTATAGCCTTACCTACAACACCTGCAGATGTACTGTATAGCCCAGGAGAAAATTCCTGTTAATACCTGTTAAAATTTCAACTGGTTTTAACTGGAACCATCAGGAACTAACAGTTACCTGTTCACAACAACTGGTTTTAACAGGTATTGCGACCAAAACCAGTTCATACCAGTTAATTACCTGTTGCAACAGGTAAATTACCTGTAAGCTGTTAACAGGTACCAGTTGGTTTTAA
>JAIPMN010016128.1:0-11313 GCA_020650975.1 Apostichopus californicus
GGGGGGGGGGGACACCTAACCCAATTTACCCCATATTCAGTACATTTGCTGTGTATGATAATCTCATTCAAATTATGTTGAAAGTTTTCGAAAAGCTTCGTTTCCAAGATCAACACCTTTGAAGTTTTCATAAATCCGGGAAACTCATTAAATATGTGCAAACTATGACGTGAGTGATGCGCTCATCAACATTTCCTTTTTTAGCCCATAATTATACACAAGCCCTCCTATAGCATTTAAATAATTCTGATGTTCCTCTTTTCAAAGAAGAAAATAAAATATTTAAAAAATCTCCTGATGCCATGCAGAAACCTGACATTGTGTTCAGTGCCCTTGAAACGAAGGTTATAAAAACAAAGGAATAACATAACAGAAAATCAGACAGTCACTCGCTTTACATCATAAATGTGCATAATTAGCTCATGTTTATTCATTAATGAAATAAGAATTAAGAAAAGACTTGTAAAATGATAAATCTTTGATGGAACTTGATGGGACTTGATTTGAAATGCCTATTCGAGTGATTAGAACAATGTTGTTCATAGTTGTCCGTAGACCTTTAAAAAGTAGAGAAAGCCTATATAGGTCGATGATGACTTAACGTTGTATATATACATCGGCCTTCGAAAAGGAAACGGGGGGGGGTGTTCAAATATGGGTGAATCAAACCATTACTTTTCGTCCAGCTATACTCCTTTAAGACTGTTAAGAAACAAATCCCTGCTGTCAGTCATTAGGCTTGTTTTACATAGTCACTAACAATGTAATACTTCTTGCTGCATGAATTTTCAAGGTTCACATATTCTTGAATTATCAACTAAGGCGGCACTGATGTTTGAGGAATTAACATCAAATAAGCTGAATTTTTTTTTTTAAGTGATATTCACCTTCAAAATGAATCATCAATTTTTAAGCGAGTCGGCGCTGCTTACTATCCGAGCTGCATGGGCGCGTTCTTCCATTAATAATGATCGAGATAAGACCCCAGAGAGAATGCGAGAAAGCGCATTCTTTTTCACTGACAACTAAGCATGTAAGTGTTAAATTTTTAATGATATATGAACTAAACAAGATGCGTATGTAATCTGCTTAAAATGTGTCATAATGAGCACTTCAATTCTTTTATAAGTCAAAAGTAACATTTCACTTCTTTTTTAAACCGTTAGTATACATGTTCACGCCATTTCTCACATGAAGGAATATCAAACTGATCATTGAGCTTTACAAATTAAAGGGCGCGACGTTTCAGCTCCGATAGTTCTCATTCTGAAAAGGACAGGCGATAGTATAAACACGACAATACATCAAATATGTGATTTTTGTCGAGTTCACAAATTACGTTCAACGCAGTAACTCGACAATTTGATAAATTTCGCCAAGTTATAATATTATCGTTACTTGCCAATTCGACAAATATCCGATTTTTGCAGTCTTGTCCAACGGTTATGTGTAAAGCAGAAATTCGACAATTTGATAATTTTGTCAAGATGTAACGTTATCTTAACTCGTCAGTTCGACAAAAACGAATTTGTCGAGATGTCGTGTTGTACTAACACGTCATAGGTCTACAACTCGCCTATATCTATGCAGAACCACCGCATAAAGATACAGTTAAAATAAATTAAAACATTGTATATGTATATATATATCATCCTCCAGAAGCGTGCCGTACGATGTATCAACAATGTTCTGTACCGTGATCACACTGCACCTTTTTTCAAAGACAACCGGATACTTAGCATATTTGACTTATACCACTACCAAATAGGAATCTTTATGTACAAATTTAATCACAATTTACTTCCACCCAATTTTAGCTCTTTTTTCATCAAGGCAGGCAATGTTCACCATTATATGATACACGAAATAGGGACAATTATTTTCATAGTTTATGTCGTTCTTCTTCTTCTTATCAAAAGACAATCCGCATAAGTGGCCCCACGTTCTGGAATTCTCTAGATGTCAACTTACGTACCCAACCCTCTTTGACTTCCTTTAAATTGGCTTTAAAAAATCATTTGTTAGATAAGTACTGATCTTTTTTTTTCTCTTTTTATCTCCCGGCTTCTTCTTCTTCTTCTTTTGGGATGGGTGGGACTTAAATACGTTAAAGTTTAGTAATAAGTAAATCAATTAATTAAGTATAGAGGGTGGCCTGGAATTTATATAAGCATTGCTTCTGCCAGGTCTCCTCCGCAGTGATAATTATACATTGTAAATAAGATTGTTCTTGTGATGACTGTATATGTATTCTTCAACATTTTGATGCTTCTGTACTTTCTTCTATGTATTTTTTGTATCATCATCTTGCGGAAATAAAGAGAGAATAAATATGAGTTGGAAAATCAAGAACAGTGTAAAAACTTCCAGCCTCCACCGGGTTTCGAACCCGGGCCTCCCGCTTTATAAGCGAACACCCTAACCACTAGGCTTTGGACGCTGATTGTATGTCCAGAGGTTCGAAACCGGTAAGGAAGGTCGTAATTCCACTGTAGGCGTTTGTCACCTGTATCGAACAATACTAGTTCTGTTTTGGTGACATATTTTGCCTTACTCTAGAGATCAAACATGATGCTAACCAACTCGAAATCATTTGTGATTCCTAAAGCCGGATCTCGAGAGAGATACTTTGAACAGACCTTATGTTAATGAAGTGGAGGTAAACGACAAAGGCAAAAATATATATATAATTGAAATCGTAGTGAAGTGGAAAATCAAGAACAGTGAAAAAAACTTCCAGCCTCCACCGGGATTCGAACCCGGGCCTCCCGCTTTATATGCGGACACCATAACCACTAGGCTATGAACGCTGCTTGTATGTCCAAAATGTTCGAAACGGGTAAGGAAGGTCGTAATTCCACTGTAGGCGGTTGTCACCTGTGTCGAACAATATATATGTATGCCCTTTTTGTCTCTCTTTAAATTGTTACCTTAAAATGTTAAGGGCTTTATACGAGGCTTAACTTGAGATGAGTGTATGAAACTGAAAGGATTTCGGTAGTCTGTTGAGGACTTAGATGGAATTACTTTAATGCATCCATTTTAATCATTTTAACCTTTCATGACACCTCACATGAAATGCTTGATCTACGTAAAAAAATATGATTGGCCATATATAGCCACTGGGACATATGAACACATATCAATTCGAAGAAGCCACGCGAAGAACTGAGTAGAGCACTGACCGTGCTTAACTCACAGATATGCCTCAACTGTGTTTTTGTAATGAAAGCATTGGCTTTGAGGGTAAAAATTAGCTTACCAATTATTGTCTGATGCAACAAATTAAGCAAGTAATTCATTTTAATATGGCGCATTCTATCGATATAGCATTAACGAAGAAATCAAAACGAAACGCTAACCTAAAATAACTGTGAAAATAGAGGGCGTTATGCCAAATCAGTAACGCAGCTATTTACGATAGATGTATCACGAGGACACCGAGTCAGCAGAACGTTTCACACTATAAGTGAAAATTAAGTAGCTATTAGTGAGTGTATGATTCCATTCTTTCGTTACCCAGGGATGTTAAATCGTATAAGAAATCACCCCATTAAAAAAAGTTAGGCATTTAATATGATAACTTGTCAAATAGTCCCAAATAAGTTGTAACTGCAGTCAGGTAGCGAATTCTAATTTAGATATCAGGGTTTAATTTAGTGTTTAAATTTTGTGTAGGCTAACAGTTTTGAAAGTCCCTGACTTTTGTGTCTTATAAAATACTATGGTTCTTGTGTAAAACACGGCTATACATCTTTGGACTTGCATAGCAATTTGACTATTTTGCATAGCATTTTGCGATGCTTTACTGGATACCTTATTCCCTGAATAGCTCTATAGTCATGATGATGATCGATGCGATGCTTCTTTGAAATGTCATTTTAATGTCTCTGATATGTTGTTCCTAAAGTAAGGTGACCATATCTGCCTGACTGGACTGATATGGGGGAGGGGTCTAAGGGGAGGGGTGTCCCCCTCCCTTTTGGAAAATTTTCAAGTGCCTAAGGTGCTTAGATGAAAAATGGTGATACTTAGAAGAACTTTTTAAATCAATTTTATTTTCAAAATTGTAGCTTTTTCTTAGATGAAATTTACTTACTTTACGAAAGAGTGCTAGGCTAGATCGATCTAGCATATTCCACTTTACACTGGCCCACCTGAAATACTGGTTAGTTCCGTTTTGCGACCGCACACTTGATTAAATTTTGTTTTTACAATTATTTTAATAATAATGTGGGATATTTTCGAAATTCCTGAACATTTTGACGAATCGGGGACATTTTCGGGGACACTTGTTCATCGGGGACAGCACGCTGTTATCAGGGACTGTCCCCGAAAATCGGGGACGTCTGGTCACCTTATCCTAAAGCCCGCCGCATATGAGACGACTGGTAGCCTACCGCGGTACGACCACGACGTAACTCGACTGTCGTTGCGTGGACATTGAGGTTTAAGACTAGAACTACGAATTATCATGAATTTGCCAGGTTTAAGCCGTGTAAGCATCAGTTGGGATAATTGAATGTGTAGCGTTTTTCTATAGAATTTAGATCCTCCTTCCTTTCTTAACTTCACCTTGGCCTGATCCGGCTCTACCCCTGACCGGCCCTTAATTCTTCTCTCCAGAAATCTCCTTTCGGCCACTTGCTTCACCCTTTTCATTCCCTTAAATTTCCATCCCTAATTCTCTTCACTTTACCCCACATTTCCCCTTCGTTTTATATCCACCCTTTGCCATCCCTCTTTACCCTGCTAGCTTTAGGCGTACCAATAGCAACCATATACCCTTGTCGAATTCAATTATGTGAAAATGTAGGCCTGATGACCCCGTCCTCGATATAACTGTATTCAGTACACGATATGACGTTTGGCTGACAACTGTTGGTTTGAATTTTCGAAAGTCAGCGATGAGGAAACGGAAAACTATTTTGGATAAAGTGCGTTTGTACAATGTCGTGACCGGTACTCAGGTCACATTTCTGTACTTCTAATTGCAATGACAGGCATGTTACGTAATACCACTGGCCACAACAAGTATTCGCACAACTGGTTAACTGTGTACACGAGCAATACTATACGCCTACTGTAGCACGAACAACACAACTGTGGTATCCTCACACCGTACCAATTGACAAAACTGTAACTTAAGCTAGGAATAGCCGCAAAACACTGCCTGTGGCTAACATTATAATATTGCAGTTCTTCGTGTAGGAAGAATAAGCTTTGCAGTAATGTTGTCACTCGCAAGTTAATCATGTTTCTTTCAAAGTTTCGTTCAGTTACACGAGTATTTCACCCTTGGCTATACTCAAGTAGGCACACGCATAACGCAAGTAGTAGTAGTGGATCGCACGTTCACAACAAGAATACCAGGTAAGTCTCCGAATTTTCAAACTTGTCAAGTCCTAGACTGATTTAGGTCAAGACCGATTGTTGGCTTATTCTTTAATATATATATTCGTGTAGCATGGTGGTATCATGAGTCAATCTTTAAAGAATTGCTCTCTATTTTTCTCCAAAACTTATTGTTATTTGTACATAGCCTAGGCATAGAACTAAGTATGTCATTTCCAGCCAGGCCTATCTGAATAAAGATAGGCTGTCAGAAGAGATCATTTGTAACAAATTTTCAGTTTTCAAGTTATCAGAGAGGACTTAGTGATAAACCACAAGTGAAAGCATTTATATTAATGCACCATGAGTGAAGTTTTCTAAACCTATCCTGCAGATACTGTAGGGAAAATATTCAAGTGATACCTTAATTTTATCACACTACAGGGTGTATGCATGCAGCTCCTGTGGCATTTTCAAGGGGCATGATTCTCATGTGATAGTTTGAGTGCACGTGTACAATTGTACTATTTTTCTAATAATCTGAAGCCAGGTGACAACTTGCTTCAATTATAGGATTTACTCTGCATTTCTTTCTTCAAGCACGGCACTGCTATTTGCACTTGCATTACTCAACTGTAGAGTAGTTGTCCCAGTTGATGACCAATATTTGTAACACAAACAATTGTTGGCAAATCTTCCTGAAAAGTGCTGCTAGATTATTAATTTGGCTGATGAATAAGTTGAAGTCTTTGAAATTACATTCTGAAGTGTTTGTTATGCAGGCTAGTGTTATAATTACCTGTGAATCTCTAGCGCAGTGTGTGGTACTATGGCTCTACTATTAAACTTCTAAGGTTAACATTACTTCCGAGTACACATTACTTGTTGCTAGTTGCACATTACTTCCGAGCCAGCTTGAAGTAAATATAGACTTAAAGTGAAACTAAGGCCATATTTTGTCAGACTATGAAGACAATTAACTACTGAGTGGTGCACAAATGTGATCCCAGTTGATCCACTTATGTATTCATCTTTATTAAGGATCAAGTTTACAGGCTGACTGAGTTTGATCTAGAGAAACAGTATGACACAAGTACTTTGAGCAAATCTATATAGGACCATACCACAAGGCTTCAATGACAGTATTTGCAGTGCAATTGTAGTGTTTCTAGTTTCCTGAACATTTCCATGGCTACAAATTGAATGCTGTAATGTTTAAATCTTTCATTTAAATTTTTTTTTGTGAACATTTCAGATGGTGTGCAGACAAAATATATCTGTCTATTTCTTTTTGTACAGTTTTAAACCAGACTATGATGTGTGTATAGTTGGAGGGGGTATAGTTGGTCTCGCTACAGCCCAGGAGCTTATATGGAGGTATCCAAGTTTAAAGTTTGCGGTAATTGAAAAAGAAAAAGAATTGGGTAAGCAATACTGTAACTGAAACTTGTAAGCAATCCATATTGAATGCAAGTTAACTGTAATCACCGACTGTAGGCTGAATTATTGCCAAAGCATGTTTGGATCTTAGCCAAGTTTGATTTACCCTTCTCATTGTCAGTACATCAGTTTTCACAGTTCCAGACTGAATAAGGTTGTTATACCATCTTTGCAAAGTTTGAAACTTTCCAATTGTACTTTACAGGTATATGTGATTAATATAAATTGCAGAGCAACTGTACTCATATGGCAGAGTTTTCTGGATGACAGAAGTTTTGTAAAATTGAATGAAATCTGTAAAATTTTACATGTACATGTCTTGAACTTCTTTGGTGAAAAAATGCAGGAAGGGTGTCTATTTGTTTGATCAATTGCAGTCCTAGTTTGAGTAATACTAAGTTGGTTTGGTAAAATTGTGGAACAACTTTAGGCAAAATGCCTGCATCATAAAACATTAATGTGGAGAAATGTACAAAATGTGTTTTAAACAAAATTCTCGCCTTCTTGGTAAGTAGCTGTAGGTACTTCATAATTAAATTTTTGTTTAATTGTTTGGAAAATGAAACACACACTGCTTTGTTGAAATAAGCATAGAAACTATATTTGATACTTTGGAGTTGAATATTATGCTAGTAAGCTGACGTTTTTGCTCAAGAAGTAATGCCCAAGCCATTGTAATTCAATAAGTAAAGTATGTAATTTAACATCACTATTTAGTACAAATCTTGTTTTTTCCTTAACCAGCTTCCCACCAGAGTGGACACAACAGCGGTGTCATCCATGCCGGCATTTATTACACGCCAGGTTCTCTCAAAGCCAGGCTCTGTGTGGAGGGTCTACATCTCACGTACCTGTACTGCGACAAATTTAACATACCCTACAAAAAAGCTGGAAAAGTAGGTTGATTTTGTCCAAAGATGCAGTTGTTTGTCAATAATTTCCTAGTTGTTTATTGGAAACAGTAAAGACAGTAATAGCTTATGTTGGTTGTATTGATACAATTTGATGATTGTAAATGTGAGAGAATTGAATTATGATATTTAAATTATGAAGTTTTTACTAATTAGTCTAAGTTATTATCCAATGTCTGCATAAAAATATATGCCTAAGCCTTCAGAGTACTTACAGACTTACGTACTAACATAGCCAATTTATATCTATACTCTCCATAGTGATGAGAATTGAAGTTCAAGACAAATGTTTGTGTTTCCCTCTGTGGTCACCAACTCACCATTATGCTAAGGTGACCATACTTGTTTCTAGGGACAGGACATCACAATGATGGTGAACCCTTCCCCCCTCCCTTTTTTTGTTGTCATACATCAATGGTTATTACCTGCACTTTATGTTTAAAAGAAATGGATGGAATTTTAGGGCTGGTCTCAGTGTTACGGTAGAAACAAGTTAATTGTCCAATATAATTATCCAAGGCAAATATATTTGTATCACCTGCTATGAAATTATTCAATGGTCAGGGTTTTCCCTTATCTCTGAGTCATGAATAAACTTTTCTACAAGCAGGTACAATTTAGTTTATTCAGGGCCATTTAAATACTTAGGGATATATTCCCAGGGCGGTATAAAATCTGGGAACAACTCGGGGAACACTTTTACTTACACTGTGCACATCCTATTTTGTGTAACAGTCTTATTATAGCATACGTAGACATATGCCTGTCAATATCAAAGAATATGTAGCACTTTTAGGTTGATTTGAAAGCAGTAGGATGGGGTGTGAGGGTCAAGTGAGTGGGTGAAAGATTTGGGACAATACTGCTGAACAGGTGAGCATGTCTTATTCCGTGCCATCGTATAATAAAATATGATCATCCTTTCACACATTGTAGGAAACAGACAAAATTCAAAGTTTTTTTTGAGTAGGATAACTTTCAATTGACCAACTAGTAACAATGAGTCATATGATGTATATATATTACATATATTTAAATGATAGCAAGAATCTGTCAAATAACACTGTTATCTTTTCAAGTGAACTTTATCAAAATGATTTCCCCTTGGTTATTTTGTTTTTTCCAACAGTATCACATTTGTCTCTCTCTCTTGAATGGTAAACTGTATAATTGCCATAGCACTGGTTCATTAAAAATCAAACTTTTGTTTTTCAATTAATGAGTCTTCAACCCACCTATTTAGTTTGCGTATTCTCTCCTAGCTCATTGTGGCCACAAATGCAGTAGAAGTTCAGCGATTGGATGAACTATACGAGAGGGGCCTCAAGAACAATGTTCCTGACCTCCAGTTAGTAGGACCCAATCAAATACGGGATATAGAACCTCACTGTCGAGTAAGTCAGAAGCATTATTTTTTATCTCTTCATCTGACATTATGATGGTGAAGAGAAATCTCTAAGACTTTTTGACATATTGCACCTTGGTAGTATTTGTTTTCTATCCCCTTGTCCTCCTCCCCCCCCCCCCAAAGTTTCATTCTTTTTTCACATTTATTTCATTGATTGATTGTGAGCCTGTGTTGAAACTGTTGGGATCTGTTTACAGTACTGGTATCATTTATGAGCACTCAGCATTTATGAACACTCAGCATTTATGAGCACATCTGAAGGTGACTTTGTGTATTTTATGAGCTTTTATTGGGATGAATGCTCAATACATGAATGACTCCTTTATCTTTCTCCATGCACATTTACATCTATATCTACATTGTAACATGTTTTCTGTATCTATGCTCACCTAGACAATAAAATGTATTGTCATGGCTATTCATACTATTTTTCAAACTAGTTTGCTATTTAAGCTAAATGTGGTATTGTTATACAATAATATTATGTGATGTTATGACAGTTTTCATATTGCAACTTACTCAAGTCTTTGTAATTTTATTCTAGTTGCAAAACATTTGAGTAAATAATATTTCATGGTCATTTATATGTCAATGACAGATGATCATAAGCAAACTGTCAGATATGTTCAACAGACCTGTAGTGAATCCTATGGTACCACTAAAGCAAAAAGTCTGGTTGACAACTTGGAGCATTCAACAATGTATCTTAATACAGCAATAATTTATACCATTTCAGTTTCCCTCGGCAAACCGAAACATGGAAAACTTAAATTTGACCAGAGAAAGTTCTAACACACAAGTTGAAAGGTTCAGGCACCCTAAAGAGGGATGCCTTCTCTCAAAAGTAATTTGTAGGTCAATCTCCAAATGTCCATCAACAGTATCATCCAATCAGAATGTGTTATTTTCATAGACACACCCTCTCACTAGTAAGGCTAGGTCCAGTTCTCCAGAAGAATACTGAGACAGTCAGATCAAAGATGTTCAAAGAATTTTTCTTTTTTTCTCAGACATCCTTTACTTTAGATACAGAATATGGCTTTTGCTCCATAAGAGAAAATTGTAATTAAAGTAACCAAGCTTTTTGGTTCCTTGCTTTAGCAAAAGGAACCTATGTAGTCAGGTTGGCGTGTGTGTGTATGTGTGTGTATGTGTGTGTGTGTGTGTGTGTGTGTGTGTGTGTGCGTCTGTGACACTTGCTTGGGTACGCTCTATCTCAATAAGGGAATGTTGGATTGAGGCCAAACTTGGACTGTAGATCCGCCATATGGAGAAGGTGTGCCCTATTGTTTTTGGTGCCCACAAAGGTCACCAAAGGTCAGTTATGGTCCAAAAACCCAAAATATTAAAACTGCAATAACTCCCAGTGCCAATGTGTGACAAGATTGATATTTTGGGACAAGTTGTGAACTGGTTAGGGAAACATTTTGAAACTTAACATGCATGTCATCCGAGGTCACCCAAGGTCAATTAATGTTAAAAAACCAGTATTTTTGCGATAACTTGAGATCGAATTGTCCGTTAGGGTTGGAAGTTGCTTCAATGTAATCCAATTGTCGACCCGCATCTGGGTGACCCTTGACCTCAATTTGACCTCTGGTGACCTTTAAGTGTTTTGGGGATTTTTACAGTTTCGTTGCTATTTTCAGATGTCAAAGGTACCTTCCGATCATAAATATCACAAGGTTGACCCCCGTGTGACCTTTGTGTGCGAAGTTATATGGGGTCAAAGTTTTCGGTCGGAGATAGCATGGCTGTACAGACCTGTCATGTTGATTTTTGGAATCAGTAGATCAAACTACATCTGAAACCAAGGTCAAAAGGTCAAAGGTCACATTAGAAAAAATGTGCTTATTTTGGGAGAAACCGGGCAAAAAAGAAAATGTTTGGTTTTGATGCTAGATTTGGATATCAAAGGTACCTTCCGATCAAAAATGTCAATGGGTTGACACCCGGGTGACCTTTGTGTGTGAAGTTATACAAGGTCAAAGTTAATTTTTAGACATTTAATGCAATAACTCCCAGTGCCAAGGTGTGACACGGTTGATATTTTGGGACTAGTTGCAAATGGTATAGGGGAATATTTTCAAACTTAACGGTCATGTGATCCAAGGTCACCAAAGGTCAATTAATGTTAAAAAACTGGTAGTTTGGGGGGAGAAAATGGGCAAAGAAAAAAATATTTGAATATTTATAGTTTTGATGCTATATTCACGTCTC
>JAIPMN010016131.1:10013-32086 GCA_020650975.1 Apostichopus californicus
TTTACAGTCCCCCAACTCCCCCCCCCCCCTCCCTCCCCACTAGAGCGAGGTAAAGGTTTCATGTCCTAAAGCACCGTGACATAACAAAATGACTGCTCCCAGACACTGTATATCCAAAAACCAATCAAGAATCTCCTTAGCGGTTTGAGGCAGTTGTTCTTCACATAGATCTCACTCATACAAGGTAAAAGGCGATAGGTGGGTTTGTATCTCCTTGAAATGCTACAGTACCTCAATCATAGCAGATAATGAAAGACATTGAGACAGTGGGTATTTTATTTAATGTTATGCAAAGATGTATCTGACTACATTTGTTGAGAACCTGAGAACGGTCAGCATGTTTGTTATATTTAATTTGATTTATATTTAATATTAGTATATATTTAATTTGAATACTTTTCATTCTCTTCATTTGTATTGCCAGGGATGGCTCTGGAAAAGTTAATTCCATGACTGCTGATCTGAATCTTGAAAATGAGGTAAGCTCTGACCGGTGTTATTAAAAATTCTTTTTTTCTTTGGAAGAGGGGTGGGGGTGGGCTGTATTCTCCATAAAAATGTACTATTATTTTTACTTTCATGTATATTTGTGAATCTAAGATAATATCAATTTACAATTGACTCTTTAAACCTGTAACCGTAGAAATAAATACAGAAGCCAGTGATAGTAGTTTATTATGACAAGGACAACAGAACGATAGATGTATTCAAAAGAAGTAAGATACCAGAATTACACCAGTTGACCAACTAGCCACAAGAAAGATGGTGATGTGTTCCCAAAATTTTATACAATATTTATTTTGGAAAATGTAGGATCAAAGGAGATCAGATTATTACAATTTTTCATACCATCTTGTTTTTCTCCTTTCCTATGTTAATGCAGGATTACAGAAAGACGACGAAAATTACTTGGTTGGCCGAGACGGGAAACGCGCCATTCGTACCGACCACGTTAGTCTATTTTGACGATCTGATCTCCAAAGGAATACTTGGCAAAGACGAAGATTTCAAACAGTTTGTCAACAAAAATTCGAGAGTGAGTTGAGGAGTTTGCCCTATCTGTCAGTAAATGTGTGCCTTGCCTTTGCTTGTTTAATCGATATATCTATCACATGACTAGCGTGAGATATTAATGTCATATTTGATATATGGTTAAGGATGAGTCTTATTTGTTTTGTATTATTGTAGCATGAGACTGCAGTCCTAGGAGATCCAGAACTGGCCTCTCTGAAGAAAGGAGAAATCATCCAAATGCAACGAAAAGGATACTTCATATGTGACCAGGCGTTTGCTCCAGCCAGGTAATAAAAAAAGAATGAAATATGGCATGAACGAAATCCTGTAATAGCACAGTTTCCAAATTCCTTATACTCCTTTCAGAAGAGAAACTGCAAATACTTTTACAAATATCAAAGTCAAATGTCCCACTGTTCTTTAATGTTTAAACCATCCCCTACCCCCCCCCCCCCTCCACCTCCACAGATCCAATCCTTTTCTGCTACAATCGAAGGGAGGTGCTTTTATTTTTTGAGTTCTTGATTTATTCATGTGTATTTCAAAGCGATTCTCTTTCCTTTTTCTCTGTTAGTCGTCACACAAGTAGAACCAGTCCATGCATATTGTTCAACATACCTGACGGTAAAAAGACAACCAGCACAACGAGTGACAGTACTAAGAATGCTCCTCAGGTAATAGTCCACCGCCTCGATACGATTCTTGGTCATTTCACGATTAGTGGATTGACCAATGACCATGCAGTTCTTTTTTTCTTGGTTATCAACACTTACTGATAGCTTAGAACAGTTTGCAAGCTAATTTCTGGAACTCTCAATTGTTAGCATAATAGTCTAGGGTACCTTACTTTACAATAATTGAGCTTAGTCCTGTCAGCCAAATATGACTGCATTCACTCACAG
Source organism: Apostichopus californicus (assembly GCA_020650975.1). Lineage (NCBI taxonomy): Eukaryota > Metazoa > Echinodermata > Holothuroidea > Aspidochirotida > Stichopodidae > Apostichopus > Apostichopus californicus. The sequence goes on from JAIPMN010016131.1 coordinate 11,930, forward strand.
CAGGAATGAGAGACAAAGATCTGACATAACCTCATTTGACCATCCAAAGAAATTTGATTTCTTTAATACACTAACATGACTATATTTCAGAGTTATTGAAAGTCACTGAGATAAGAAAGATAAGACAGAAGGGTGGATATATATGTGGATATATAGGTGGCTATATATATCCCTGCTTACAGATCGTAGTAGATCTGTTTCATGTAAGTTGGTTCCCTTCTCACCAATTTCTCTTTCTGTTTACTCGCAGGAAGCAAGCAAGAGTAAGAAAGGCAAGAACAAGGGTGGATCAAGTGACTCAGCAGTTCCTACTACCACTGCCTCTCCACTGGAAGTGGAAGCTGTCATTGCCAGAATAACTGCTCAGGGAGATAGTGTCCGGGACCTAAAGTCAAAGAAAGCAGCAAAGGTGAATATTCTTGGATATCCCTGAGGCAGAGCTCCAGCACATCATGTCAGAAATGCAGAATGTTTGATTTTTTGTTTTATCTCAGAAAAGTTCAGTCACTGTATTTGTTGACTTTGATTGATTGACTTTTTATTTAATTTATGTGTGGTTTTAATTCAAATGTTTACTTAATTCAAGAACAGTTTAACACAAACATTGTCTCAGTGTCATGTGACTACCCTTGTGCAAACAGTGTCTATTTCATGTACCCCTAAGTGTTGCCCAATGTAGCACCCCAGCATGGCATGAAAAAAGAACTACCCAATGAAAAATATGCATTTTTGTATGAAATCTCAAAATAAGTAAAAAGAAGACTTTTCTCCATCATTTAACTTCTCCCAGGATGAGATAGATCAAGCTGTAAAGGTTCTTTTGTCACTGAAGAGTGATTATAAGAACATGACTGGGGTGGATTACAAGCCAGGTGCTAAGCCACCTAAAACTGACAATCCTGGGCATGGCAACCCTGGGCACGGCAACCCTGGGCACGGCAACCCTGGACATGGCGAAGCAGATGTTGCAGCACTAGTGGAGAAGATAACTGCCCAAGGTGATAAAGTCAGAAGTCTGAAGTCGAGTAAAGCTCCAAAGGTAGCTCACTTTTGATAACCCTTTACAGCTAACGTTGTTAGCTTAAAGTACCTGCTTTTTACTCTTAACCTTTTTTTCTTAAGTTTCAATTTTTATTGTGACATAGTGTGATGTCAACATTACCATGTTATTTAGCATGATTCATTCAGTGGTTTAATGTAGGTAGGGTTTTGTGAATATCTAAAGGATGACAACAGGTTTATATTACAATGGGGGATGGTGGGGGGGGGGTGGGGAGTTGTTTTTGTTGACTGAATTGTGGTAAGGTTGCTGACTGCTCTTTACTAGTTGTGTCATTACTATGTTCTTCAGACTGGTATTATTGTGTGTTTTTTATTTTATTTTTTCATTTTATCATTTCTACTCTCTACAGGTAGACATTGATGCCGAAGTTAAGATCTTACTGTCCCTGAAGGTTAAATACAAGACTGCCACAGGTGTAGACTACAAACCAGGTGCCAACCCACCAAAGAAAGCAGGTAACCCAGGCCATGGTAACCCTGGACACGGTAACCCTGGACACGGTAACCCAGGAAGCGACAACCCTGGACATGGCAATGCAGCAGCTGATGCCCTTGCTGAAAAAATCAAGGAGCAAGGTGATAAAGTCAGGAATTTGAAATCAAAGAAAGCTCCAAAGGTAAATGTGGTCACTGATAAACCAATTATTCATGTAACTGTTGAGTTACCATGTTTAATATATGGCATATATGAGTATTGTCACTGTGGTGCTGATTAACTTATCTTATCACTTTGTTGCTGAGAGATGATCATCTTGTTTTCCAAGACTAGCAATGAGTCGGAAAAACTTTAAAATCCGACAATTGAATTTTGAGACCCAATAGTTTTGTAAACATTGGTGCGAACCATTCTGAACAATAGAGGGACACTTCAAACTTTTGAATGCTGAATATTTCATTCTGTAAGGAGCATCGTGACTTGGAAGATATGTTGAAGTAAGTAGAATAATTTGTGTCATGTAAGTGATCTGAGCGCAACCCTTTTTCCTCCCCTCCTCGTCCACATTTTTTTCAGGAAGAGGTTGATGTTGAAGTAAAGACCCTGTTGGATCTGAAGAGCCAGTACAAGACATTGACTGGATCCGATCACCAGCCACCCGGAGCTAAGAAACAGGAAAAGAAAGGAAAGGATAAGAAAGGAAAAGGTAACAATTTCAGCAGAAAGTCATTTAGCAGAAAATGAAGATAACTATAGCAATGGATATGGAATATATAGTCTTGAACAATATCAAAATCGAGTGGTTTCGTTATAGTGAATACACTGTTGACAGTTTTCCAATAAAAGTTGCAATGCCTCCACTTTTAGTACGATTTGGAGGGGGATGCTTTGCCTAGAAGTTGAACCCTCGCTATAGAAAAAACAGATGATTTTTTTTTTTTTTTTTTTTTTTTTTTTCTTTGATCATGGTTTTCTTGCATCTGAAATATTTCAGGAGGAGAGAAAGAATCGAAACAGAAAAAGGAGGCTGCGGCAGTAGAGGATAGTGGAGGGAAGAAACAGACAAGACTCGGTCTAGAAGCAAAGAAGGAAGAAAATCTCAGTGATTGGTACTCACAGGTAGAGTAAAAAATATTGGCAATGTTCCCATCGGTGAGACAGATGTACTCGATGAAATAATCAATGGACTGTTCTGGCGAGTCGGTGTAAACGTTGACAGTTATTTTTGGAGTTTTGGTTTTTTTTTAAAAGTTGCAGAATGGAAGTAGTGAGAAACATCTCCACTGGGTTGATGTGTTGTCTTTCTGTTCAAGTTGTATTTCCATAGAGGGTTTAGTGAGAGGGTCAAGACGTTTCTAGTCAATTCAGTTCCACTTGATGGGTAACCTGACAGATTCCACGATAATAATTAGCAGTATCAATGTACAAGCCAGAAGTGATGTTTATATTGACAAACGTTTCCATTCATGTCAAAGGTCATCATTAAATCTGAAATGATCGAATACTACGACGTCAGCGGCTGTTACGTACTGCGTCCTTGGTCCTTCAGCATCTGGGAGAAAATCACAGCATTCTTTGACGCAGAAATCAAGAAATTAGGCGTTGAAAACTGTTATTTTCCGATGTTTGTCTCCGCCAGTGCCTTAGAGAGGGAGAAGACTCACATTGCAGATTTTGCTCCAGAAGTGAGTTGTTTCGATATGTGTGTGTCATCATTTAATCTTGGGCTTTATCAACAAAATAGGTGATTTCACCCCCAGCCCTACAGGACTTAGCAATTTAATTAAGTCTACCCTGATGGACTGACAGCCCTACAGGCCTTAGTAATTTAGTTGAGTCATCTCTGATTGACTGACCTTGATTTTACCCCCAGCCCTACAGGACTTGGCAATTTAGTTGGTCATCTCTGATTGAGTGACCTTGATTTTCCCCCAGACCTACAGGACTTAGCAATTTAGTTGAGTCATCTCTGATTGACTGACCTTGATATTATCCCAGACCTACAGGAATTAGCAATTTAGTTGAGTCATCTCTGATTGACTGACCGTGATTTTACCCCCAGCCCTACAGGACTTAGCAATTTAGTTGAGTCATCTCTGATTGACTGACCTTGATTTTATCCCCAGACCTATAGGACTTAGCAATTTAGTTGAGTCATCTCTGGTGCACTGACTTTGGTTTTGTAAGATATTCTTCTTTAAACGCTCAATACTGTTTTTGCCTGCGAGCCTTATTTTTTAAATCTCCAAATTAAAAAATATAACCTTGAATGTTGCATTAAGTTGTGACTTCCCAATTCTATCTGCAGGTTGCCTGGGTCACCAGATCTGGAACTTCAGAGCTAGCAGAACCAATTGCGATCCGACCAACCAGTGAAACGGGTATGCATATGAATACTTATCTTTTGTTTCTCAAAGATGTAAATGTTGACAAGTTTGCAATGTTATCACAACTTTCAAGGTACTCTACATTACTCAACTTCTGTACGCTCCAAACTGAGTTTTTTCATTCTTTCGTGAACCAGGTATCAGAAAATAAAAGAAGTGACCAATATCCTGCAGTGTATTTTCTTCCTGTCCCACAGTGATTTGTTAACCAAGTTTTCTTATTATGTGTGTGGTTTTCAATTTAGCTGTTGCATTTCCTTTTCCCTTTCAGGATCTTATTGATTGATTGATTTGAATTTTATTTTATTTTGCAGTTATGTACCCTGTTTATTCAAAGTGGGTACAGTCACACCGAGATCTTCCAATCAAATTGAACCAGTGGTGTAATGTTGTGGTGAGTATAATACCCAATCTTTTCTTTCTGTGATCTGTACATTCCCTTGAGTTATAACAACATTTTACAATTTTTATCCTGCATCCTTAATCTGAACCATTTGAAGAGTATGGTTGTAACAGGATATAAAGCAAAATCCTCAACATTGAAATGTAGGAACAATATAAAAACGGTATTCACAAACCACTCGTAGCAATTGGCTGCTGTTTAAGTATCTTGGTGTGCAACACGCATTGATTGTTTGGTACTTTTCAAACCAATGTTATCACTTTTGGCTTGGATCCAAAACATTTTTGTAGCCGATATACCTAGGCCTAGCCTACTTTGCAATTGCATAGTGGGATGAATGCAGAAGTTATCTTGGATTAATTATCATATCTGATTTTCCAGCTATTTCCATCTTTTTGGAAGAATGGAAATATTTTGAGGGCCTACAATGAAATACGTGTTTTGAAGAAGCAGGGTGGCAGTAAACTATATTCTTATCGTTTTAAAAGTGAGATGCGACCAAAAGTTGTATTTCACTGCCAGTTTCGCTACAAAAACTTTCATTCCTTCCTCATCAGAGGTGGGAGTTTAAGCACCCACAGCCATTCTTGAGGACAAGAGAATTCCTCTGGCAAGAAGGTCACACAGCCTGGGCGACGAGGGAAGAAGCTGTCGACGAAGTTTACAAGATCTTGGAACTCTACGCTGCAGTTTACGAGAAACTTTTAGCCATGCCCGTCGTCCGAGGTAGGAAGACAGAAAAGGAAAAGTTTGCCGGCGGTGACTTCACAACGACTGTTGAAGCTTTCATCGTCGCCAGCGGTAGAGGCCTTCAGGTAAGGAACATTATTTTGCTGTAAAGTTTACGGGAATCATTTGGAGATTGACAACTTGACATACGATAAATAAACTATGAATGGAGGTTTAACAGCTAGAAATTTTACAACAACTTTATTGATCAGGCTAAGAAGCATACATAACAATGAAAGTTTTCATAAGATAAATATGCTCTCTGTCAATAACAGAAAGTTTTCAAAGAATGTGCAGATGTCAGATAGTTCCATCCAGAAATGACAGTCTATATCACTTATGTTGATAAGTTTAGCTGGGGACAACAACAAAAAACCTCAAAGAAAGTTGGTTAATTTATCCTTGTTCTACTTCCAAGAAAAAGAACTCTGAAGTAAACTGAAAGGTGCCGATGTAATTTTACATGAGATTAGAATATGAATGACCAAGCTGCTGCTTTGTATTAGATCAGACTCTTGAAGTTTCTTCTCATTGTATTTGTAATTGAAATTTGGAATCCACACAAATCCACAGATGAGTCAAGAGTTTTCATCATGTTTAAAGTTTGGCCCACTGAAATTTACTTGAACTATCTCCAGTTTGTCTTCATTATAAGAAACAGGAGTATCTTCTTGTCACGTTATGAAATTACTTATGAAATGGAATAAAAGTGTGAAGGTACATCAACAGCAGTTCAAATCAAAATTCAAAATTTTAAGAATTAAAACTACTTGTAGTGGCCGTAAGAAACTACTTCACCGGGAGACTGATACATGTGCAAAGCAGCAAAGAGATGTCAACTTTTGAACCAAAAGTATTCCTTGCAATCATGAAGAGCTTGCTATTTACTTATTTATTCAATTTTCTCTATTATTTTTGTTCTTTTGCAGGGAGCTACCTCTCATCATCTGGGACAGAATTTCTCAAAGATGTTCGACATCAGTTTTGAAGATCCTAATGAGCCTAATAAACGAGAGTTTGCCCACCAGAATTCATGGGGTCTCTCCACCAGGACAATTGGTGCTCTCTGCTTGGCCCACGGTGACAATGTGGGTCTCATTCTACCTCCTAAAGTTGCTTGCGTACAGGTAAGGATATGCAGTGTAACAAAGGAAATTAACATCTTAGTCTTTTTACGAAAATTCTCATGGCTTATTGAATTGATGTTTTCCATTTTATATGGTTGTGAAGATTTTTCAGCAAAGTTCATTTTAAGACTATGTTAATAGGAACTGAACTGTGTAATGAGCCGTCTTGGAAGACAAGTTTGTTCAACTTGATCCATTTTTTCAGGTGATTATTGTACCCTGTGGTATCACAGTCAAGTCAACAGACGAAGACAAGAAGGCCATCAATGATAAAGCCGACAGTTACATCGCCCTCTTCAAAGCCGCAGACATCAGAGTCAAATGCGACGACAGAGAAAACTACTCACCGCCCTGGAAATTCAACCACTGGGAGTTAAAGGTACGGTTAGAATAATGGTGTACATTTCATGAAAACCTGCTATTGGGAGAAGTTTACGCCACTCTCTAAGGCACAAGAGGGCAAAGTTCAGCCTGGTGGCCACGTATCGCCCGTCATGAAGTTTGCTCTGGGCTGCAAGACTTTCAAAACACTAATAATGCGGCCAGTGGAACCTAATAGCATGGTGAAAGATAAAACTATGTATACTTTGGGGAGTTTGCATATAGAACATACTCTGTGATAGTATTTTACCATGTAACGATGTAATGATGGAATACACATAAGGAGAAGTCCCCATTCTTTGATATCCCACGTAATTTAATATGTCCATCTTGTGACGGGAGTAGATTTATATCCTTACGTGCTATCGCCCACCGCTTGGGTAGAGAGTTTCACTGTGGCCCATCAAATCAATCTTGAGCTGTGCCCTGCTTTAATCCTTTACCGTGGTTTCAACAATGTCAGAACTTGCAGTTATTGATCATTCACACACACCATACAGGTGTCACTGGGATGGTAGAGGCTAAATAGTCGCAATTAACAGCAAGTTTCTTCATGTTACAAGTTTCCTTTTGCACTTAGTCAAATGTGTGTGTACAATGGGCAATTGCACACTTTTCATTCAGACATATATATTTATTGGATTATCTACAGTTTTGGGAAGGAACAAGAATCACTAGTTTATATATATAAATATGTATATCTGCATGGATGTATTGGTAGAAACAATCGTTAAAGGAGTAGATTTTCTTACCGTGGAAAAACAGTAAGTCAGTATCTTTGGATTGGTTCCTTTCCAGGGAGTCCCAGTGAGAATGGAAATCGGCCCACGAGACATCTCCAAGAAGCAGTTTGTCGCCGTCAGACGAGACACATCCGAGAAACTCATTTTCAAGGAAGCAGAAGCTGTAGAGAAGATAGGGAACCTTCTAGAGGATATACAGAGCAGTTTATACAACAAGTAAGCCTTAGGACGCTACTGCTAGTTGGGTACTTACCTATTAAATGCCCATCTCTGTGGTTACTCAAGGAATAATCTATGCAATATCACAAAATGCTGTACAAGTGCAGAGATGTTTGGTAGGTTTTTGTGTCCATGAACCATATTTTAGAAGGGACAAAGGTTCAAGGCCCTCAAAAATGCTACACAAAATTTTGAACACTAAAGTATTCCCTGTTTCTAGATGGCTAATTATACCCCTGGTATTTTTCAAACTTGTTTTTTTTGCTTGCTGACTGCAATTTTAACCATATGAGCGACTCCGCCAGAGGCTAATGTCGTGGCCTGAGAAAGAGATCTATGGGAGTATGTATTCCCTCTCACATTTGAGAAAATTAGATATTGTTCAGGGTACTTAGTTTCAAAATGGTGTTTTATTTTTACAACTTTTAGTTTTTGTTCAAGATTTTTTTCTTTTTTTCTGCAAACATCTGTGGTGTTATTTTTCTTCTCTAGATTTTCTTTACAAGCATCCAAAACATTCTGGCGACCCTTAAAGTGGTAGCAACCCCCCCCCACCCTGGTTTTAAAACCTGGCATTTGTTTGATAGATGAAGTGGATTCTCTAGACAGTGGTTTTAAGTTCCATCATTGCCATAATGTTATTGTGGGATTACTGAATAGCTTTAGGAGTTGTCTTCCTACTGTAAAGTATGTTGATAGTTTATAGATAACCAGTAGAGGATGTTATTGTGGGATTACTGAATAGCTTTAGCAATTGTCTTTCTACTGTAAAGTATGTTGTTAGTTTACAGATAAGCAGTAGTGGATGTTATTGTGGGATTACTGAATAGCTTTAGCAATTGTCTTTCTACTGTAAAGTATGTTGTTAGTTTATAGATAAGCAGTAGTGGATGTTATTGTGGGATTTCTGAATACTTGAATAGCTTTAGCAATTGTCTTCCTACTGTCAAGTCTGTTGATAGTTTATAGATAAGCAGTAGTGGATGTTATTGTGGGATTACTGAACAGCTTTAACAACTGTCTTCCTACTGTAAAGTATGTTGATAGTATATAGGTAAGCAGTAGAGGATAATAATAATAATAAGTAATATTTATATAGCGCATAATCAGCAAAGCTGCTCAAAGCGCTTTACAAATGTAAAACCTAAAAACAAATAGTAACAAAAACCAAAATATTAAATATATAGAACCAATAAGGCAAAAAAAAAAATGTAAAAGCCAAAAGCAAAAATATGAATAACATACCCGTACTAAAGATACTAAAAACTAAAACGCATATAGTCCAAAACAATTTCAGAAGTATGTTAATAGTAAAATAGATTAAATCATAGTCTATGTTTAAATATAAATAAGTATGAGAAACTATAGTACAGTAAGACAATTATTGTAAAAGCCTAAAACAGATAGGATGTTATTGTGGGATTACTGAATAGCTTTAGCAATAATCTTCCCACTGTAAAGTCTGTTGATAGTTTATAGGTAAGCAGTATTGGATGTGATTTTGGTATGAATTTTGTAGTCTGCGGAGCATTTGGTTTTATTCTTGTTTTTTTTTTATCCAGAGCGAGTAAAGAGTTGCAGGAGCATAAGAAGCTGTCACATGACTGGGATGAATTTTGTACTTTATTGGACCAGAAAAATGTGAGTATTTTGGGGTTTTTCTTACAATTTTTTCTATTTGTGACTGATTGGCAATCTATTGTGACTGGTATTGTCAGTATAGTCAGAATGTTTAGTCAGATACATTCTGCACCTCTTCCTTCACATGTTTGCTAATCAATTTAATAAGCATGTGTTCTTGAACAAGAAAGATATATACCTTTATGGGAATTAGTTGGTTTATGTTATCCTATGGTTTTTGTATTCAAATCAAATATGCAATGTCTGATATATATCTGTAGAGTGGAATAACTGTGTGGAGGGAGGAAGACCGTGCAGAAGTGGGAATGAATCGATAGCTTTCGATTATGTTCCAGTTGGCACCGTTGAAAGTGGTTGAACTCTTTCCGGTTTGTCGTCGTTATAAGGAACAGAAGCAACCTCTCGTCAGTTAAAAACTGTATTACGTACTGTGGAACAACTTTGTAGGAAGAATGCGCATAAGTGTAGATTTGTTTTAAACTTTTGTTTTTATCACGTTCACGTTGGCACCATTGAAAGGAGTTGGAACTCATTTTGAGTTTGTCTTCATCATAAGAAATAGACATTTCCTCTTGTCAAGTTATGAAATTACTTAATATGGAATAAAAGTGTGAAGGTACAATCACAGCAGTTCAAATCAAAATCCAAAATTGTAAGAATTACTTCTTCTTGTTAGTAGTGTCTTTAAGAAACTTATTCACTTTTTCCCCCTGACATTTTCATTTCATTTATTTGTTTCTTCACAATACAAATGCAGAGAAGTTAACTAAGTGACAAAACATATCAACAACAGGGAAAATTGTGAAAGGAAGCACTCCAAAAAACCCAGAGGGCTTGTCTAGTAGCGCGCTCCCATAAGTAAATAAAGAGAACAATACAAGAAAACAGTAACCCTCATATCCACCCACACACAACCCAATACGTATAACCCACCCATCCCACCCCAACCCCACCACCCACAATACATATATATACACATATGCATACATACACAATTTAATACAAATACACACGCATATATTTATACATACATATATATATATATATACATACATACATATATATACACATTGTTCGATGCTTATTTCTTTAAATAAAATCTCTGACCCTCTCTACCAAGTTCTTCAGTGTTGCAAGTTTGGACTTTTTACTCTTTAGAATGACAATTTGAATATCATTCATATAACTGTATGTGTCATCTGGTTTATTCTTTTACAGATTATTCAAATTCCCTTCTGCGGTGACATCAAGTGCGAAGAGACGATCAAGAAGGACAGCGCAAGGTAATGTTCTGAAACCTACATATCGCACTCGCAGGCTGATAGAAAATAATAAAATCAGAAGGTGGAAGTAATAATATATAATATTTGCTTTTTATATAGCGCTTTATACCAGCGATAGGTCTCAAAGCGCTTTACAGACGTTATGTTACCCCTGTTCAATGATAACCTGTCCCAGAGACAATCCCTCCAGTCTGAAGCAGTTATATACTGCGCCCAATGACAAGTTAGCTCACAGGTACCCATTTAACCCCTGGGTGGAGAGAGGCAAGTGAGATAAAGCATCTTGCCCAAGGACACAACGCAATGAACTAGGCAGGAATGGAACCAGCAATCCTTGGATCACGAGTCCGACGCCTTAGCCAATTGGTCACCACGCTCTCCACGAAGTGGGTAGTTTCCCCTGTGCTATTAATACCAGGGCAAACATAGTTTGCATTGCTCATAGGTGTAATGACATTTAAATTGTTACCGTGTAGATGTGAATACAACCAGATGCACTCTATCAGTTTTTAAGCAGTAGGAATGTTTCAGTCTCTATTTTAGTATTTTGACATATGTTTGTTGAAGAGAACATTGGGTAGATTTATACATAGGATAGGTATACACTGATGATCCAGTCATCCAATCATTTTTTGCTCTTTACTTCAGTATAGAATAGTATACGGAAACTTTGTGATGGTAAGCGTGCAAGCATTCTTTTAAAGGTCCAAATGTAATGACGTCATCTTTGAATTTGTCCTTTGATTTATTTTTTCCCTTTTACTATGTAATTTCACCCTTACTTTGCTCAGGTTCTGCCAGAAAGAGATAGATTTATGCTTGTAAAGGTCTTGAGCCGAAAGGCAAGGGCTAAATTTCCCTAATATTGCGCATGCGATACATTCTATGACACAGTTCTGGTAAATGGGGGATATAATTTGTCAAAGTGCCTCAGAATACGGAAACCAATACTTTCTTCTATCACTGTGCAAATTTGAACCATCTGACTAAAGCTGTATGATTTGAAATTGCATTCAAAAACATGTTTACAATTTGACTTACAAACACAACAACTACACTATCTTTCAGTGCAGCTACATGATATGTCTAACACAGTATGTAAAGTTAGGGGACACGTGAAGTTACCAAACACATTCCTATATGGAAGGGAAAGGTAATTGGACAAAACTTTCTTATGAAGTAGTTTTTCTGTGTTATCGAGCTGCAAGGATTTTTTTCGATCCCTGGATCAATATTTCAACGTTCATAAATCCATGTGCTGTCCATTGTTGGTGAAGGTCAAACATGAAAAATGGTTTCAGTATTCTTCCTGTTGTGTGGATTAATTTTTCTCAGCAGAATTGATAAAATGATGTATGTATTAATGTATGTATTTTAGATCCTCCTGCAAGCAGGAACTTGCGAAGAAGCCTCATTGGCTTATCAAAGCCGCAAGCCTGACCGAAGTCAGTCTCTTACATTCATATTTAACGTCCATGATTTGTCAATTGTCAACAACTCGAACTCGAACCGGGGACCTTATGATTGGAAGGCACCGGCGTTAACCACTGAGCTAACACTCCTTGATAATTTACTAATAGAGCTTACAAAGCAAGATTCTATTTCAGTCTGTCATAGTCCCTTTTATCAATATCAATATTATTATTATTACTATTTATATTATTATTATTACTACTATTTATATTATTATTATTATTATTATTATGATTAATATTATTATCTATACTTCTTGTATACAGAGGTCAAGATGCTGAACCAGGTGCACCCTCGATGGGGGCCAAAAGTCTCTGCATTCCTATGAAGCAGCCGCAAGAGCTACCAGAAGGTACCAAATGTCTGCATCCAGACTGCAGTAATAAAGCCAAATACTATTGCTTGTTTGGTAGAAGTTACTGAGCCAGATGTTTCTGGGGGTCAAAGTGTTGCATTCGCTTAAGTCTTTTTTTTCTTTCAGTAGATTTAGATTTTGCTCCAAAAGCTGTAGATTTCATTTGGTATTTTATCATGGGAATGCTGTCTGCACAATAAATTAGTCAACTACTGTTTGGAAACAGGGGTTACTGCTTTGTGGACAAAATTGCCTGGTAAACATTTTCAGACATATTTGCATAAATATTATTAACAGGAGGTCAGTGATATGCTCAATGTTTGCATTAGTAAACGATATCATGAACCTGGTAGAACTGGAAGGAAATTTGTTTCTGTTAATTTTGTTTATTTTGGTGTAACAGTTATGAGATATGGTTGCACACTATGAGATAGAATCTCAAAAACAGTGTGGTTAATTCTACTGACAGTTGGTGATAATGTATCTAGTTGGACAAAATCTCTTCAAAAGGGATATATCATGAAATGTCTTAATAGTCTTAAAGACATGCTATTAGTTGGAGTAAATATCCTTAAATGATATAGTTAAAAAGTGATATTACCCTGAAAGGGTTATGGTGAAATTTGTTGGATATGATAACCCTTAACAAAGATATGAAATATAAGTACAAAAATATGCTTGAAACTGCATAGTGGTGAAAGTATCCTTAAAGTAATATATTTCAAATTGATGATAATTGGCACAACAACAAAAGAGAGAGACAGAAAACAAGATTTCAGGAAGATACAATTATTTTTGAAAAGAATATCCATCTTGGGATATAGGATAAATCTGAAGTGAGCTGGGATAGTACCATTGAAAGGGTATGACTATAATTAGAGGGAATAACCTTGAAGGGATATTGGTCTGATTGAAGAAAAACAAGCCATTAAATGGATGCAGCTTCATTCTGATTAAAGTAGGACTTGATACCCTGACAGGGTTATGTTTATTAATTAACTCAATAATACAAAGAGATAGAGAGAATTAATGTAGTGTTGACATTGTACAGACCAATTTTCAGATTTATGGAGTTATTTTTTTTCTTCCAATTATCAACTGGATAGTAAATTCTAAGGTTTTATATAACAGAAACTTTGTTTATGTAATCAATCAGGGTTCTGTTTATACACATACCCCCATTCTATATTTGGGCCACATTTATTATTTTGTCATATTCATGCTACCATTACAGATAGTAAAGAGACAAGTGTGATATTGAAGATAAAGTGACGTAACAACTTTTCATGTGAATTTCAGCAACAGAATGTACTTAAGAATAGAGTATTTAATGTGTTTTTACCCTCAGTGTAAATTCAGTGTTTTCCCCCACCCACCCCCAACCTCCATGAAAATGAGCATAATGTAATGAATATGTGGACCTGGTGATCGCATTTCGTTTTTCACTTTGCCTATATTAACAAGTTTTTTTCAAATATGTGTAATTGATTACCTATGTCAGCTCACATGTATGGGTGGGGTCTTCACAGTTCTGACCTCAATTAGTCAATTCTTTGACAATGCCTTTAAATTTTCTTGCGTATTATATGTTTAAATTTCTTTGGTCAAGGAGGGAGGCATTGAGGGACAAATGGCATGAGCCGCTGTGCTTGGTTTTGTCTTGTTTGTTTGTTTATTTATTTATTTTCTTTGTAACGATTCTTTCTTCTGAAGATTCTTCTGTTGTGTGGCAGTGTTTCTACTTTCTTTACAAATGTGATTTGATTTGGGAATCAGGGTTTATTTCAACAAATGGAAAACTTTTTTTTTCTCAGTTTAAGATAGTGCCTAATAATCAAGGCACTTGTGGTAATGCTTTGGTATTGTTGTTTTGTGGAATGAAGAAACCCACCACTGTCAATAAATTAATCTTGCCTTGCCCAACTTACTGTATTTGTTTTTCCTGCATAAGGAGGTGATGGGCTGTGTATCTCAGCAGTAATACAGGTCATAGTGACAGATGCATGCCTGTCTGGTATATACTACTTACTACTGTGGTGACATAATGTGCAAAATAAAGAACAGAAACTTTAAGATATGTGTTAACTTGTTTTTATTCATGTCTGACTATTTACTAGATGAAAATGATAGGAAAAAAGTATCTGAGAATATCTCATTTAAATGTTTTTTTTAATTTTTTTAATATGTTAAATATATCACTTGGTAATGTGCTAGATGGTCTAACTTACAATCCTTTTAATTATAGTCTCTAGAAAGTAATATCACTTTGGGTCTGTTCTAATGATAATCTCTCACATTTCTTGATTTTCTTCCCTTCTGCTGAAATAGCCTCCCAACTACCAGATAGAAGAACACAAATCTTGTAGCCTCAGATTGCAAAAAATTACATGAATTTAATGCAAGATATATCCCATATATATGGTTGTTGAAGGTTACTGGGATGCTTCTAGGGTTGTTTATCCAAACACGGACAAAGTTTTCACCCCTTTCCCTATTGCAGCAGAAATATACTTTAGGCAGACCCATATAGCCAGCCTGGGAATTACACCCTATTGCCCCTTCCCCTCAGTAACTATTGCAAACTACTGTTCCCCTCCCATCCATCTGTGCCTTCATCATGTGCACAAAAACTTTTTTAAGTTACAAAATACTAATTGTTGGTTCCCCTCGTTAAAGGCATTGAAGACTCGCCCCAAACCGCACGCGGCCATCTGAAAAAGTTAACTTTCCGTTGCTTGCAAGTGATGTTTTGTTTGTGTCGCTACAAAATGCAGACAGTACAGTAATGAAACATGATACCTTGTTATCTTTAGCTGGACCTGAGATGTCCATTGCTGTAGAGTGTGTACACTGTGCTGTAGGTATTGACCGCAGTTGTATGTACTGGCCATACACTAGTGTATAATTACCGATGGTAGCAAGCTGTGTGTTTGTGTTTTCTGGGATCGATGTCTAACACTTCTGATACACCTCATTCGAAACTAGGTCAGATTACCGGCATTAGACGTTTCTTTTTGCGCGAGTCTTCACACCCTTTAAGTTGCTGATGCATTTCGGGATTCGTGCCTTCACGCAAGATGTACACTACACATGCCTTACAGTTCAGAAATTGCAAGGCCAGGGAATAAGCCAGTAGTCGCCGTACGCATATTTATGTCCAGCACTGTAAAAACGTATGGCATTTTTACAACTGATAACATTTCATTCTGCAGCTCAGCTTCTAGAAGGAGGAACAAGACTTGATCCCTTTCAAAGTCCTAACGAACATTGTTAATAGATCTTTTCACAGGGAAACAAGTATTCCAAACTTCATGCAAGATGGAACCAGAGTCACCTAGGCCTCGGCATACTGACTCTGCTTGCACTAGTAGCAGTATTGGTAACAATTCCACGAAACTGTGAATGTGATATGGCATGTTCTGTTTTGATAGGCATAGACGTGACCGCCCAGTACTAGTGCTGGCACTGCCTAAGTCCATATTAGTTTCACGCCCTTTGATGTTGGCTTGGGTCTAGTATATATCCATCAAGCCACTGTATGATTTAAGCTACTTTAACTAGTTGGTTACTTTTGTTTTGATGTACTGTAAATGTTTTATTTGTTTAGATTTGTAGAATTGATTGAATTGATCAAAGGTCTAGCCTGGGCATATACTTTACATCACAATGTTTGACGCTCAGAATACAAGTAGTGTGTAGCATTTTAATTTTACGTAATAGTGGTTTGAATATATTTTCAAAATAAAAAAGAGCATAGGCCTGGTGAAACCTCTGACCAGTTCAGTTTCTTTAAAGATGATCATCTTAAAGGTATTGAAGACTCGCCCAAAACGTGTGCTAATATCCTGCAGAGCTAAACTGGAAGGTTCTTTGAATAGAGTAGGGCTATTGTGAGAGAGGTGTTGTTGGTGTCAGTCTTGTGAGAAGAGGTGTTGTTGGTGTCAGCATTGTGAGAAGAGGTGTTGTTGGTGTCAGTAACTTGAGAAGAGGTGTTGGTGTCAGTAACTGAAGGTTACCAATTCTTAGTCTGGTCTTTGTTACATCAGTCCCACTTCTAGCACCATCCCTACCTCATTGACTTTACAAGTGGGTAGCAGTTTTGCAATGCTCATTTTTAATTATATTACATGAGCTTTCAATATGAAATTCTCCAAGTCATTGTCAATTAGTGGCAATAATTCTGTCCTTATATAGTATGTGTCAATCGTGTTCAAAAATAATTTAATAATATATGCCCTTTTTTCCCCTTTCTTCTGTCTCACAGTTGAAGTAACTGTTAAGATTGAAGATGAAATGGAAGATGATCTATCAGAAGGAAATAATACCCTAGCAACAGGTAGGCCTACTTCTTAAAGCATTAACCATTACTTGGGTTTTTTTGGGGGATTAATACAGGGAATTTGTATTAAAAATGTAAAACAACTGCGGATATCATCTGTTCAGTACTTAGCTGGCTTGATAGAGGTATGTATGAAGATTGATTCTACATAATTTGTTCGTTAGTGTGTCAACGAGCACAGTTGTAGTGAGAAATGTCAGAGAAACAATTTGTTCAAAAACTGATAATTTGTTGAAATTTTTAGACTAGTAGAAGTCGTAAATGACACTGGTAAGTTCAGGAGTTCTGCTGATTTACTACTGTGTACTCTCTGGTTTCCATTGGTAACTGCCAGGTTTAATCACAATCTAGATAAAGAGCATGTCCCGATCGTCCCCTCCATGTTACTATTAAAGAGTCAACAATGAAGAAGAACCTTAACATGGTGAATGGCAAGGTCATCTGAGGTCACCATAAGTCATCCATGTTGAACCATCTAGTGTGATGATTCGATTTAGGTTAGCATCGTAGAGTAAGAAGCAGGGCCAGAGAACGGCCATACTCAACAAATGAAACATCAAATTAGCATGTATTCCAATGATAAATGTTTGCTAAATGAGGTTTTAACAATTGATTGATGGATCTGTTGGCTCACTTAAGATATTGCTCACTAAGATATTGCTCAGTTTCATTGGTCCAGCAAAAGTAAAACTTAGGGTTTCTTCTTTCTCACAAAGAGACCTCTAAAGTGATTTACTATACCTTTGATGTTTATCTCATCTCCTGCATTAAATGGCAAGTGTAAATGTCAGAGTTTTTTTTTTTTCTTCTCCTTTTCATCTAGGACACTCGCGATTGTATATCCAATCAAAGGAACGGAACAGACCAGTTGAAACATCATACTCATCTCATTTATCAGTCGCTCTGGCAGATGAAACTGATGATGCAGAATTCAATGTTGATGATGCTAACTTGCGAAGCGGAGAAACAGAACAATTGGATGTTGGCATCCGTCACACTGTTTATGAAAGCACACATGCAGGAGAGAAGCCTTATCAATGTACTTACTGTGATAAGCTGTTTTCAACCACTGAAGTTTTGAAAAGGCATGAAAGAACACATACAGGAGTAAAGCCTTATCGATGCAGTTACTGTGATAAAATGTTTTCGTACATTGGGGTTTTGAGGAGACATGAAAGAACACATACCGGAGAGAAATCTTATCAATGTAGCCACTGTGACAAAGTTGTACATAGACCAGGAGTTGTGAGAGGACATGAGGGAAGTGATACACAAGAAAAGCGATACCAATGTACACATTGTGGTAATAAAGTCTCTCAAAGTGGATGTTTGGAAACACAAGACAGAGTACATACAGGAGAGAAGCCTTATCAATGTAGATATTGTGACAAAATGGTTTCCAGACCTGGGCTCTTGGAAGCACATGAAAGAACCCATACAGGTGAGAGGCCTTATCAATGTCGATACTGTGATAGACTGTTCTCTTACCCCGGAGTGTTGACAAGACATGAAAGAACACATACAGGAGAGAAGCCATATAAATGCAGTTATTGTGACAAAACCTTTTCTCAGGGTGGCGTTTTGAAAACACACGAAAGAACACATACAGGGGAAAAGCCCTATAAATGCAGTTATTGTAACAAAATGTTTGCTAGAACTGGAATTTTGAAAGAACATGAAAGGACACACACGGGGGAGAAGCCTTTTCGCTGTGGCTATTGTAACAAAACATTTTCTCAAACTGGAAGTTTGAAACGGCATGAAAGAGCACATACAGGAGAGAAACCCTACCAATGCAGGTATTGTGCTAAGATGTGTGCATATTACGGTAACTTGAAATCACACGAAAGATTGCATACAGGAGAGAAGCCATACTGCTGTAGTTATTGCGACCAATCGTTTTCTCGAAATGACCAACTGAAACTGCATGAAACAACACATACAGTGGAGGAGGAACCATATGATTGGAGTTAGACTGGCATGGGGGGGTGTAGCATGGGAGGGCATATTTCAACCCCCCCCCCCACATCATGGAGGTTGTCCTCCAGTTGGCCCCAAAACTTAACCCTCTGCACCTTATCTTGCCTGTGATGTGCAGTTTATGCTAGTGTGGCTTTGTACTTACAGAACCCCCCCATCCCCCCCCCATCCTCTCTGGAGATGTTCTGGTGTCGCCACTGGTTAAGGTATGTTCTCATCTGGGGGTTATTGCAAAAGAACAGATGCAGAAAAAACACCTCTGTATAGTCAAAGCCTTATTTTGCACTGGGTTCGGTAACGTTTGTTTCTTTGACAAAGTCATATAGTATTCGCACATTAATTCAACTTAACCATTCAACAATAATTCCATTGACCCCAAAGACTTGCCAAAGATTTAGTGAAAGATATGAAATCGAGAAAATGAAAGAATGAAAGTAATGTCTCAGATTGACATATGAGGGGGTTAAAGGGGGCGTCTCAAGCCCTTCCAAAAATTTGTCTGTCCCCTCCATAGCCTGCAGTCGTAGCTAATTGTTAATTATTGTTGTAGAAATTTATAGTTATTCTATTTATAAATACAAGCTTTACAGAAATTTAATCATTCATTTTGCTATATCTATTGTTATTGGCATTGTTGTGCACCTTTTCATCAGGACACTGGTGCTGCCAGCATATTATTATGGAATTTGCCTTTGTAAAGAGTGCATAGAACAGTTTGTAAGTTTGTACCTTTATTAGAGAATTCAGAAGATTTTAAATCAGAGTACTGTTACAGATAACTCCTAATTAGGCTTGCCATTCATTTTTATAGTCACATATTTTACTATTTTTCACAAATAGTGTATATTTCAAATGAATAAATTATATTACTGACATTGTAAAATAAAGTTCTTACTACTGTTTGTATTTATTATGTTGAGATTAATTTGTTCAATCAATCCGATCATACTGTACAAGATATTACATGAATGAGAAAACGTAAGGCTCACCTTTGATGACCTGTGTTGTTCTAACTAATGTTAACTGTACTGAACAACATTCATGTAGTACATGAATTCACTTATAAGATAGCAGAGATTAGGATAGTCAGATAGGGCTACAGCCCTGGGGTATAGCAGGAATAATGCTTTCTCATTTTCATTAAATGAAACCTGTATTAGAAAGGTGCCTGGTGATCTAATCATCATGGGGCTTGAACTGGCTCTCGACACCACTGGACTGAGAGGGGGGAGGGGTGGTGGGGATTAATTCACAATTAATAAGCCTGTCAGTTTTGATTTCATTTAGCGCAGTCTTCACAGATAGATTCTTCAATAATTTGGCCAAGCTACTGCGTCTCTTTTATTATCTAAAGAAGAGTATCGATGGTGCAGCAGCTCATACCAGTGAGAAACAGAAGCACCTTTTTTAGAAAATGCTTCACAATCAGTTTAGAGCATTTCAAATATGGAATAATTTTCCACTGTGACCTTTGACCTCAATCTCATAAGTAGGTCACATGACCCAATACTAACGGATTATTATGCACAAGAATGGTGATCTATAATTGTGATCTGTACACAAATTATCTTATTCAACTGATTTCTAAACAAGGTCCTT
>JAIPMN010016132.1:0-23435 GCA_020650975.1 Apostichopus californicus
TCTATACTTGCTCTGCAAACATACGTTAATCTTTTGGTCAGCAGATGGCAAATTTTCTGCAAGCAGTACATATACTACTACGTTGTACTGCTCTTCAAACAATTTATGGAGAGTAAATAACAGATCTGATCATGTGAATGATCACAAATTACAGTGTAACACATTGATAGCCATTTTGCAAGATCATCACATGTGACTCTGTTATTGTTTCACTTTCCCTGAGTAGCAGTCAGATTACTTCTACTATATGGTCAGAGTGCAATCCACAGTGTGTACATAGTAATAATGCAGTGGATAATATATCCGGTAAATTGCATCACAAAATGCTATGCAAAAGGGTCAAGTCACTGTATAAATCATGTATAAAGATGTTCAGTAGTTTTTGTATGAAGGAACCATAGTATTTTATGAGAGAAACCAAACTTCATAGTCTTCAAAACTGCTACACAAAAAGTTGAACACTAAATTTTTCCCTGATATATGTCCTTGGAGACAAGTAGGTAGTGTATGGTGTATTAAAAGGTGTACAGTAAATGATGTCTTGATGCGAGATGTATTTGGTCAGGGTAGAAGAGGACTGGAATGAGTGGGATGGCAAGGAATGGAAAGGAGAGTTTACACCTGTATTGACATTGGAGAGACAAACAAACCAAAATGTCCTTGAATTCAGCTTTCATGTTGCTACAGAACAACAGAGCTGTTAATCTCTGCCAAAGAGCAAAAAAGTGCAGCTTGGGCAGTGTACTGTAACTTTATGTGTTCTGCAACTTGTGTTGAATAGCCGCACTGATAGACCAGGGAGCTGCTACTCTAGCAGCTCCCTGGATAGACACTGTAGTTGTCGTGTGTGGATGTCAAATTGACGGACACTGTTTTGATTAGTTTACATCCCTCCACAGTCTTTACAAGATATGAACAGCACTGGAAAACAAGGAGAAATCACGTTTATTTTTGTAGCACTTTCATTAACTATTTTCATCCATTTACAAAAACTAATCTGAAGAGTAGATTTTTCTGATACAAGTTATAATTATATATACTGCACTTTATTGCCATAAGAAATTTTTGCCTACAATCTCATCAAAATTGAAGTTGGTTCATATTATTATTATTCATATTATTGAGCTCTAAAGTGGATGGTTTCGTTTTATTAAATACTTTACTTCACATGTCTATTACAGTAGGTTCACCAAAGTTACTAACTGCATTGTTCCATCTGAAAATTTACTCAATTAAGCTTTTCTTCTCAGTATGAAACCTAAGCTACAAGTAGGTGTAAACAGCTGGCAATTTATATAACAGTTCAACTGAGTTCATGGCAAGAACACATCCAGCTTGATTCTTATTCATGGAATAAGTTTCCATGTTATACTGCACAGTACACAACCACACTCTAGTCTCTATGGCAAGGTACTGTAACCAACAGTGTGGGTCCTGTCGGTCTTGGCTATTACAGTGCTGATTGATATGAAAATTAATAGTCTTTTGTTTTCAAGAGGACACCATCTGCTTTGACAGTAAATAAATTATATAGTTTTGTGATCTTAGTAAATAACAAGAGAAGTAAATAATGTAACTTTAAACCTGCTACTTGAACATTCCAGTGTACTTTTACATTCCATACTGTAGCACCAATACAGTATATGTAGCTGGAGGTTGACTTTGACAAGATGATTTTATTTTAACTTTAGTTTTGTTCTTACTATAAACAACACTCTGTTCATTGCCCTGCCAAAGTTCAAGTGGGCTTTGTCTTAAAATCTGAAGTCAGCTGATTCCAGTACTTTGCCCTGAAAATGTTAATTACAAGTCCAAACATAAAACAAAGAGAAAGAAAACACAGATTGGGAAGCTGTTATCGTTGGATCAAGGATAATCGAAGAGGATCATTTGAACGAGTTTATGGCTTAGTCTTGTAATGATCAAGTTTACAAGATACTTGGTTGTAGTTTTCATTTCTAAACGTTCATTTTTGCCATATATATTCTTCTGCCTGTCAGTTTAACCCAAAGTGAGTATCTAGTACCAATGTTCCTTCTGAACACTATGAAATGTTTATTCTTATGTAGATAATAATTAAACAAAAGTAACCATACCATACTAATTACATGGCAATAACAAGTTGTTAAAAAGACTTCTGTTTGTGATTCATTTATGAAAAGAAGCTTAGGCTACAGTGCATTAGTTAGTACTTTACATGAAGATATTGCAGGGTTAAAGCAGGGAGCTGTTATGGAATTCACATCAACTCCCTGGTTAAAGCTATCCAGTTGATTTTGTTGAGTTTTATTCTTTTGATGATTGTACTTCATGGTAGAGAACCTTGATGGTTGGATGAGCTACTATGGTCATCTGTAGAGTCAGACTGCAACAAAGTTGTTAAAACAAATATGTGGTGCAGACTAGTAGCTAGCAATGTAAAATTTGTTATACAGTTACACTGTGTTTGAAAGGTGTAAAATTACTGTGGTGTTCCACCAATACCTGGCAAGTTATGAGAAGATTTACAATATACTGTATATATGTCTGTAGGCCTAGCAGCTAGAGATTGCATAGTACAATTGGCTAAGTACTGAATTTCAGAATTATAATATGGAGTAAAGTGTTAATGGACAGTAGTCATGTTACATCACAGAAAGTTGTCAAAGATAAACGAAGGTTGTTGTGTATAGAAGAATGTTGTATAGAATATTAGCGGCAAAATTTGTTTAGTGTCATTTCAATGTGAAAGTATAAATTTGAGAAAATTTTTCTTTTATTGCTATCACTCTTCTCTGCCCCAATATAGCAATATCCATGTACAGTTCCCAAAGATAGTGCCCTACAAAACAATGTGAAACAGTTTTAGAATTGTATCTGAGTAGCCTCCCACTGATCCACCTCTTGGTATCATACAGATTCAAAGTTTCTGAACTTCCTACTCAGATAGCATAATTTACATTCTGTCAAATTTTAGTACCAACATTCCTGAAAATTGCTGGGAATTCTACTTCATCACTCTTACCTACAGTGATAATATGAAGCATGGCATTATTACTTCCATGTGTCAAGCAATCACGTAATCAACCTTTGGTTTATATGCCTTGGTTGTGAATTTTCACACATCCTGTAGATTCATAAAAGGTTTGAAAGGGTCAGTAGAGGAACTGATTATGTTAAAAAGGAAGAGCTAGGGAGTAGATATTATCCACAAACGTGGTAAATGAAAAGAATTATGCTTTTGGAAGTTGTGTCAGTGTGTGTGTGTACTGTATGAAGACAATCATAACTGTAAACTTCTCGTTTGTACTGTAAATTCCCTTGTAGTCTACTGTAAGTAGTATTATATTATTGATGTCTATATGAATACTTTTTATTTTATTTTTGCTGTGTGTGTGTGGTAATGTTGACTTTTTTTTTTAGCTTTTTTTGGAAGAAGTAAGCATTCATGATCAACATTTGTTTTTCTGTTCCTCTTTCATCAAATTCAATGCCACTGTTGTTTTGGTTTTGACTATGATGTCATCTTCAATTGCTCTAACATATTCTGTATTTATAGTCATAGCTGCAGTAATTTATGCCTTGTTTTTTGTACAGTTCAAAGGTCGATCATTTGAGGTCTCTATAGGGTAAAGTCTGAAAACCTAATTAAATCAATAATTTCAGAGCAAAGATTGGGTTAACTTTATACTCTGTACAGTATGTGGATCCACCTTAGTGAACTCGTATAAAGGACCTGTCATTTATTTCTGTAGAGGTCAAATGTCACTTGAGGTCACCATAGGTCAAGCTTGGAAACCTTGTAAACTTCAAAAACAAAGCATGAATGAACTTCATACTTGGTACATTATGTAGATACTGTACAGTATATCCACCAATAGTGTGTAACAAGAGTCATTTTTTTTCTGATAGAAGTTGAAGTTGATTTGTGTTCATGATACATGTAGTTCAAATTTTGAAACGCCTAAGTTAGAAGCAATAACTCCAAAGCTAAAGCTTTTATGAACTTTACCCTTGAAATGTAAGACTATGAATCATATTAAGTAAAACTGCTTTGTGTGCACAGCTTACATTAAATGTTCATGCACACAAAATGTGGCAAGGAATCACAAAAGTATGTTATCTTTCCTGTTATAGATCCTTAAGGTGATACATTTGGGTCGGAAGCACTATCACTGTAAGGGTAGATTTAATGATGTTTTGGAGAGGATGCAATTATTTGTGTTTTGGGAGAAATAAGTCACATAGTATGAACACAAAGGAAAGGCTTATTCACATTATGTGCAATAAAGATGTTTACTGTATCTCATTCACTGGGCCTTTATTATCTACATTGATGAAGTTTACCGTAAGTTGAAAATCCATCTTTGCAGTTAATGCAGCAAGTGTGATTGCACAAAGTAATAAAAGTTTGCAAGAAGATCTTTAGGGATGTGCTACTGTATACTGTACAAAGATATTTCACTAAGAACTTTTAAGCATCTATGAAGATTTAAGGACTGGATAATCCTTTTCATTTTCAAACTTCTTATTGAAAGGATTTGAATTTCAGTTGTGTATGTTGTCATTATCTCTTCTCTATCTTGAGTATTGATCTCATACAATAGCTGGTAAGAGACAAATCTTTGAAGATGAAGTTGTTTCCGCCAAGACCCAGGCTTATCTCACGATAAAAGAGAAAATGGCTGTTGCACTTTTACTAGCAAAGGAAATGTTCAGCATACTATGAAATATTTCTATTAATAGAACATGTTAACACAAAGAAGACTACAGAAATGTCTCTTGAATCCTAATTTTTTGTGAGTGCATGTGATAGATGGCAATAATATACAGTGGTGACATACGTACTGTCAGTCTTGTACTACGAGAGCTCAGCATTAATATGAGTACAAGTAGAATTCCTCTTGGTACGAGTACAAATGAAATGAGGCTAAACATGAGAGTACAATTATGTAATTTTGAGCTAGTGCAGTACTTAGTCTTACACTAGATTTACAAAATTGGATTTGATTTCAATTTTTCTATGTCCCTGAAAGGATAAAAGCCCGAAATATTACAAACTTGTACAAATCCACAAGGGAGTGTTTGGTGATTACTGTACATGGCAGAATATGAGTACAAAGTATGGAATCACCTACTGTACAAGTCTCTACACTGTTGAATGAAGCTGTATTGATAAAATAACACACAAATGCATAATCAATGGTTGAAAAAAGCAATCTCAGTGTATAGATGTTAAAAATGTCCTTCAAAAGTAATTTTGGTAAACCAATATATGTACTGTCACGTGACTCAGTATGCATTACTTGACTACAGTGCAGAGCCAATATCATGCAATACTGTATTGTAGTGTTGCAATATTTCTGTGGTTAATTCTGTCTTTATTGTAGCTATATATTGGACAGTTTCGTATCCAACGTAGTCATAAAATTGTTGTTGTATTTCTTGATTGTCTTGTGATTATTTTGATCTGACATTTTGACTTAATATTTTCTTTCCAGAACCAGCTGTTTGGAGTCAGTGATGGTAAAGTTAAATCATCTCAGCAGATCACAATATGTTCTTCATGTCTACTAGTGGTAGCAACATTCACCAGGCACTACCTTCATTGTTTAATGGCGGCCAAGAACCATTCCTCCCTCGGGGAATGGGCAGAAAACCAGCCCACCCATGTCTCACCTGACAGGGTTTTTAAACCATTCTTCAACAACCTCAGATTAAATTCTGCTAACTTCTCATTGGTATGGCAAGCAGAAGAAATGAATATGTAAGTAACATACCGAAATGCTTGATCAGATTTCAACCTCTATTTTTATGAATTTATGATTAGGAAACACAACCAATTGCCGCAGGGAGAATGTTCTTACAGGAAGTGCCAGCTTTGAATTGGTTTAGTAGATGTGTTTGTTAGTGCTCAGTGTTCCATACCATATAATGTTTTATGTTGCATGTTCTTCATGTTGCATATTTTGATACATGTTTGTATAGGTACAGCATACATACATATATGTGTTACAAATCACAGTACTGTATATTATTGGTGTAGGATATATAATACATGTACACAGTAATAGTATACTGTACATGTATGCTATAACTTGCAGTATGTATATAGTTGTAGTATGTATACATACTGTACATACATTATGTATGCCATAAATCATAACAACTGTTTGGTGTAGTATACATAATACATACACAGTATACTGTATATGTATGCTATAACTTGCAGTATACATATTATAGTTGTAGTATGTATACATACCTACAGTATGTATGCTATAACTAGCAGTATACATGTTAAAGTTGTAGTACATGTACACAGTAGGTACAGTATGTGTGTATGCTATAAATCATGTGTACAAAGCATATGCTATAATACCTACACAGTATACTGTACATGCTATATAACTCACAGTATACATACGTGAACTTTGTATTATATATACATGTACAGGGTAGGTACAGTATATAAATGACAGTGAGTCTGTATACAGCTCATGTATGCTGTAATTGGCTGTATGACTGTGTCAAAATATAGTGTCTCTATTGGTGTGCATCTGTGACAATTGCTTGAATCTGTGATAACTCAACAATGGCGAGATGGATAATTGTCATACTTGCTATTAGATGCATTATAGCGGAAGGTGTACCCTATCATTTTTGGCATTGACCTTATGAATATTACTGAGGTTATGGGGTCAAACGTAAAATCTGTACATGTATGCAATAACTCCTCAACTGCAAGTAGGATTGTAACCAACCTTGGTATACATTTGTTGGTTAATAACTGGTACATGTAGGCCTAAAGTTTTGGGGACCATCGGTCCCCAAAATTCTCGGCCCAGTTTTGTGCTCGGTGGGCCTAGATTTATTTCCACCTCAAAGGACACATTTTTTGGGCCCGAATTTGTGGGGCCTAATATGTTGGAACCTTATGGGCCCACATTTTCTTTACATTGCAATAACTCTGCAACCATTTATAAGTGGGTTTGTACCCAAACTTGGTATACAGTTGTTGGTTGATAGCTGGTATATGTAGGCCATCTGGGTCCCCCCCAAATTCTGCTCCCAATTTGGGCCGGGTGGTCCCAAATTTTATTTTCACCCCAAATCCATGTTGGGACACAGTTTTTGGGCCCGAATATGTGGGGCCCAATATTTTTGGGCGCAAATTTATTATTTTTTTTAGCCCAATTTTTGGGGAGGGGCCAAAGTTTTTAAGTTGTAATAACTCCACAACCTTAAATTAGATTGTATCCAAACGTGAAATATAGTTGTCGGTTAATGGTTGGTACATGTGGGCATAAATATTATGATTGGGTGATGAAATACAACACTTTAATATTCCATTACGCAAGGAACCATAGTGCCCGCTGGGTTTTGTATGTGTGTTGTTAGTGTTATTTTTCGGAAAAGCGATGGATAGGCCTAATGTTATTGAAATAATAGGCCTAGGCCTACCCCAATCTAGCGACAGCGATGTAGGGATGATGCATACTACAAAATCAGTAAAGCGCATGATTGCATATATAGCAGGCAAGAACTACTGCCCTGAATTGGTAAAGCGTGACAACAAACACTGGGTGAAGTTGGACATTTAAAACTTTGAATAGACGGGGCAGATGGCGGAGGTATTGAACAAAGAAAAAGGGAAAATGCTTGATGAACAAAGCATGCACAGGAATAACCCTTTCTGATTTGATCAGTGTCAATTAGAGACACTACACATATTGGGAAAGGGCAAAATGTAAAATTGGCCATACGGAGTGAAAAGTGCCTTTGAAGAAACAAAGTTCTAAATTGAAAATATGCTCTTCAGATAGGGAGAAATGCTGGTACCTGCAAGGTGTACATTATATGCTAGTGTGCAAACTGAAGAGCAGTAAAATGAAAAGAATATTACTGAAGTCTAAACTAATTTAGAAACTATAAGACAAAAATGAAATATTTTGTAATAGTTTAAGATCTTTTGGCTTGCAAATAGTTGCTTGCATTTCCATGCTTTAATTCTAGAGTTTTGTACAGTCTGTCCATTTCCTGCCACAGTCATTCAATTTTCTACGTACTGTAAGAACTAGTGGTATGTTACACATGATCTAGTGCACTTTCCTCAAGAAAATGGGCATCAATGTCATCACTCAAAACTAACTGTCTCAGTTGCCAGTCATTAACAGAAAAATAGTAATTTCTACCCCAGATTATCAAAATTTGTGAATTACAGTATTGTCGGCCAGCTTGGCCATCAAGTTCCATACATATCCTGCAGTGACATTTGTTGCCAAAGTAAGGTTACTTTACTATGATACAGTAGGTGACATTTGTTGCCAAAGTAGGGTTACTTTACTATGATAGGGGACATTTGTTGCCAAAGTAGGGTTACTTTACTATAGGTGTTGATATTTCAGTTTGAAAGTAATCTGGTCTCCATTAATGATGAGACACTAAAGTTGTGATATCCTGCGTCCACGGCCACTATGCAACTGTGCAACAAGCAATTACTTCTTTGTACACATGTGTCATACATGTTATGCCATGAAGTTATAACTGAACCAACTAGGGCTAGCTGCTGCAGTAAACTCCCACAATGTTGCAGCATTTACAGTATGTTTGCCAATCAACTGAGAGCTCTGTTTTATACATTATTTACAGTACGATGATTTCTATACCGTACGCTGTGATATGATTTTCATGACGCCTACATACAGTAGGAAGTGATAACATTGGTCTCGTATTTCATCCTGAGCTCTGTTTGACCACTTTTAATGCTGTTATCACATCCAGCTAGAAAGTCCCAGAGTGGCATTTTGCCAGCTTTATTCGGTTTACACCAGTATTATTCAAAGTTTAACTAATATTCCTCCTACAGGTACAGTACCTACAGTACTACAAGGTTGCTACACTTTCAAGACTGCAAGGATTATTGACAGCTTTGTCTGATTCAAATTTAAATGTGTTCATTAATTTACTCTAATATAGCCTAACCTTGTGAGCTGCTAAAATTTCAGACAAAATTTTTTAGTTATTATGAACAATACCCTCATTGTATGATATAAAGAAATTTATTTCATTTTCAAGAGTTAATCTTTAACACTTACACCATACAGAATTTACGGAACTCTAATTACTTTAGTCTATATATTCAATAATCTCATATGTACGTAGATTGAGTGTGTTTATATTATAACAGAACATCTTTCAGTTTCAACCACTCAGATTAACTCAAGTCATGAAATTGTTTTCATTCACAGAGCCTCTTATATTATACCCTTTTGTATATATTTTAATATTTAGGGTGTTTGGTGGGATTGCTGCAATGTGAGGTTAAAGTACTGCACTTTAGGTGTACTGTACGTAGTACACGCTAATGGCAATTTTTCTTGCACATTTCACCAAGTACATCATTTGTGTTAATCTTGAAACACCCACATTTACCATATGGAGTTACACAGTTTAGAAAAGTTGCATATGTTGTGAGATTTGCTATTTACATTAAAATATACAGTATACACAGTACAGCTATGATTAGAAACATCAAGTTATAGTTTTCGTTAGGGCAATGTCACTATTTTTCTGCTCTATGGTGATGTAAAGTTTTTCTTTTCTTGTTTCATTTGTAGGCCAGAGGGCACACTTGCCAATTTGGAAGACTATTTCAAGAAATACTTGTAAGTGTTAATTGATAAAGGAATGTATTTTTATGTCTTAAATTAATAAACCACTAGAGGAAGATATTAATGAATCCATAGAGGACATGTATGCAAATTAGTAAATATGCATATTAAAGGGACACCAAAGTCTGAGGTAATAAACAGACATGATCTACAAAGTCTGTGATTCACAGACATTGTTCTAACTTCGTTCTCAATTTGTTGAGATAGATATTAAGGTTATTAATTTTATTCCATTGAGCCATGTAAACATGATTTTTGTTTGTATTCTTTGTGAGGGGTGAGGTAAAAAAATCAGTAGAAAACAACTTAGATGTTATTGGCCTCAATATATTTTGTCATTGATATGTTTTGTCAAGGACGTGCTGTTGGATGTCAGCCATGCAAGTTCTCTTTATTTGTATTGAGTTTAAAAGGAGCAAATTTTGCTTTTAGTTATTTGCATTAATAAAGCAATATTAACATACAGTAAAGACCTGGTCTGAGGAGATGATGTCATCATCACATTAGCCTTAAAGGAACATTTCAGACAATTTAAAGCTGAATATCTTGTAAGATATAGAAAAACTAACCTAAGCATTACTTGTTTTCCTGAAACCTTTTTCTTTGTTTTTGTATATATTGTGCTAAATTTGGCTTTATCTATTTTGCTACCGTACTCTGCCTTCCGTTGTTAGGGCCAGTCATCGTGCGACCACCGTGCTTCAAAACCCGAGCACTCCTGCACAGGATTACACATTCCCAAATATTCAAAGTGACGCAATGGATTCCGGGATTGATGAGGGGCCGGACCCTCGGCTCCAGGGGAGTCATTTTGTCAGATGCACGGAGACGAAACTCAAAGATAAGGTAAGAAGTTAGCACTCATTCATACATTTATACAGCATAGTATTTTATCTTTCATTCTATTTGCTGATTGCTGGATGTTCGTACTATTTCTTCAGTGAATGCTTAGTACTATGTTCCTCAAACTCAAAGATAAGGTAAGTTAGCCCTCATTCATACATTTATACATCATATTATTTTATCTTTCATTCTATTTGCTGATTGCTGGATGTTCATGTTTTACTATTTCTTCAGTGAATGCTATTAGTATAAGGGTCCTCGGTGCACATTACCTGGAAGCATATTCAGAAAGTTAAAACTACTGTATTTACTTCGCTCCCCGCTTACCTGTCTCTAGGCACCTCATTCTAATGTTACGTTAACAAAAACGAACATGTGGGTGAGAGATGCACACTAAAAACAGCCCCCAAACTCCCTTCCCTATAAGAAAAGGATACTTATCAGGCTGTAATAAGTTGGTGACACGTTTAGAAATCCTAAAGGATGTTCCTGTGCGTAAAAATCCAAAGTAATCCGGGCAGTTTTCGAAAGATAAAAATCCAGTCCGAAAACGCATGAAAACACTTTGTGTGGTCTCATGAGAAGGAGGGTCATCGACCGGGAGTGACCGGTCACTGAGGGTGCACAGTGTTAAAAGATTACCAGGGCATACTAGACACGGTAGAATGAGGTGCCTAGGTTGTGGGGAGACAGGTAAGCGGGTCACTCGTAAATATATAAACCAGTAAGTTTTATCATTCCTAAGATCATAGGTGTCATGTACAGAATCAAGTCTTTCGTTCCTAAGAGTGTTTTACTGTCTTTGTACATAAAACTATTATCTTACCCCACCTTCATTATTGTACTTTTGTCTGGGCTAATTAACGCTTATAAATCCATCTTCAGTAAACAGTCTCTTTCTGCTTTGACAGGAAAGAGAGATTAGAATTATTTGCAACACTTGTTATTATCAGTATGCCCTGATTTAATGAATTAAAGCTCCTTAAGTAGCACAAGTTTTGATATAGATTTATATCAATTATTACTTCTCATACATGTATGAAAAATTATTACCTCGCAACTTTTTCAGATTTGTTTACCTGTACACCAATATTATCCATACATATTTTACGTTAAATTATCAAACTTTATTTGTAACCGCTCATCCACTTTTACCCTTCTCTCTCTTCTTTTTGGTACCTTTAATATTTGCCTTTTGTATTTTTTACTCTTGTAAGGTGACCTGACCTAAAAAAAAACTGTAGTTAGGCCTCCTCCACACTCATTTTTGTAATACTCCTAATACTTGTGATATTGTGATATCTTATGTTTGTATCATTTAATGTGGAAATAAAGAACTTCAATACCTTAAAGTTCAAATTAAGGTCCTGAACATCTAAACAGCAGTGGTCGTGTTTCCCTATCTTGCACTATCTTGCTAAAATTGATACACACTAATTCACTCAGACATGTATGAACGCCCCCGTTTCGATTATTTTATCCACTTTTTGCCGATATCTTGCTGCACTTTAATTTTCTGATGTGTATTTACTCATTGAGAGATCAGTTTCGTTTAGTGAACAAACAAAAGGACCAGGGCTGTTAGAGAAAACAGGTAAAACAGGAACCTCAAATCCTGTTAAAAATGTCTTAACTAAATAAAGATATTAATACAAAGATAGCAATGCTTTGTGCTGAGGGAACAAAGTATTGGTGGCAAGTTACTGTATGTACATGTACAACGGCTCAAGTATATATTTTACGTTGCTTCACAGTGTTCAGAGTACACTTTATGAAAAGTACATTGACCTCTTAGGCTGTGAGAGACAGGGATTAACCATTATATCTCTTTGAAGGACAAATGGACAACCTCAGTTAGCATAGAAGTGACTGTACCACATTTAGCAAAGGGTGTAAGGGGGATAAAGGCTTAAATCTTGTGTATTGATCCAATATAGATAATTCTCTAGAAACTGTTTGACTAGACAACCTGTTCACATCAGAACTAGAGTCAATACCATTGTCTATACAGTAAAGGGACTACAATGTGCATATAAACCACTAGATTGTTTGGTCACTGACCAGCAAGAAGACTGTACTGTAGTTCATATCATGTTATTTAGAATGAACAATTTGAATTCAAAATGCAATTTTTGAAACTCTAGATATATGAAACTTGAAACATAGATGGTGGAAAAAATTCATAGCTGAAAAGGCCCAACTCATCCCCATCCCCCCCTCCCGTCTCCTCCCCTCCCTCCCCCGCAAAAAAAAGAAGAACAAAAAGAAAAGGAAATAACAATGGTTGACAGTAGCCTCCAAAGATACTATTTGAAATACCTTTTGAGCTACTGTACTCAGTTTGAGGTACAGTTTAGTCATCAACCTGACGTTAATGCTATTGACTTGTAAGCCATTTTTTTCCAAGTTTACAAGCTGTATTTGTCAGATAAATTTTACGTTTCTCGTTGATTTGAAACCTTAAAACCTGATGATATATATTGAGCAGGTCAGTGATTCCCATGACATTGCTAATGCAAAGAGGAAGTATTTTTGTCAGGTAAAGGGAACCAAGCTATAAACTGACATGATGGTTCAGCACACTATCACATGATTTCTATGATGTCATTGGTTTACTGGCAAGTGTTTGTATTATAGTAAAAATCTGTAGGACATGTAAAGGAAAGTGTTGATAGGGAGGAAGTGGTGTGTTTATATAACGATGCAGCCTAAAAGTAGCAAGAAAGCAAATTGTTAAGTCGCTAACCAATCAAATGGGGAAGTATTGAAACAGCAGCTCAGTGATAGAGAGTTGTAGTAGTCATTCAGCCATGAGCCCATGGCATTTATAAACTAATGATACATCTCCAGTTATCCATTATCAACTGTACTCTATGGATATGTAAACTGTACTTTCTGAACACCAATAAAGTTTAAAGTTCGTTTCAATGATAAAATGTCACATGAAATTTGTCCTATCAAAGTCAACTCAACAAAAGCTGCATTAAAATTTAAATCGTGTATTTTAATTGTAACAGTTGCTACTTCTTTTACAGTATCCATACAGGTCTCATAACATAAGGTTCTCTCCCCTAAATTATGTCTAAATTGTACCAGTTGCTCAGGACTTCTTTTACAGTATCCATACAGGTCTCAGGAAGTTTCCCTTCCCTAACGCTGTGCCAACCCTGAACGTATTAATTACCAGTTTATTTGAATTATTTTATCTTTTGTGTAGGAGGACAGCTTGTACAAGCATGCACTCCTCTGTGCTCAGTTTCCCGTACTCAGCCGAAATCCAACCAATCCATCTCTGCCGCCCTCTCCTTTCTCGCTGTCCACTCTTGCCTTCTCTTCTCCACCAATCAGTCCTGCCATCTTGTCACGCTCCTACAGCTCGGGAGGGGGTAACTCCTCCGATGAGGGAGAGAATTTAGTCCAGGAGGAGATGCTGTGTTCCTTGGTCAGAGAAGCCTTCCGTTTGACCGAAGACAGTCATATCAGCTATATTAGAGCCATCACTGAGGCACTTGGAAGGAAACCCCCGGCCAAGGTTAGTTTCAGCTCGAGCCTGGTTTTAGATGAGGTTCACACTTACTGTTTAACAAGACTACTCACTCTGCTCGGATGAGTCATGTAAAGTTTTGATTGTTTCTCACTGTAGATCGCTAGTTTGAGCACTTATAACTTTACAAAGGGTACAATATAGTAATTAATATTTGTAATATTTTTGTCAAAAAATGTTTAGTTCTTCTCTGTTTTGCATAACAGTTAAGTGCCTCGGTGGTCTTGTGCGTCATACTTACAGTTGTTTTTAGTAAGTTGGCTTTGTTCAGCCAGTTAAATCTAGTCTGATCTCGAGTAACCACTTTAGCAACATAACATGTACCCCTGATATATTAAGTCATGTAAACAAGGAAACCCACTGACGCACATCTAAGAGTACTTTTAAATTACTGTTTGAAGTAACCTACATTATACATATCGTTTTTCATATGATTGTCATCTGATAAAAATCCTTATCACTGGCCGGCACCAAAATGAGAAATGTACTGGTACTTCCAACCCAAGATATAAAAAAATGTGTATATATATACATATTCATGGATGTATATTCGTGGTGTGAACATTCATAAATGCATATTCCCAAGTATGATAACGTTGAAGCCTTTACACTGTACATAGTATATAGATATGTTGATGTAATACCCCAGTATCTTTTCATTGACACTGTTTTATGTTGTCAGCTTGCTTAATACTTACTGTCAAAGTTATATAACAACAGAATACAACCAAGTAGACTTCTGTTCTTTCTCTCTGTGATCAACAAACTAAGATCCACAATTCTTATAGGTAAGCTGAAGGAGATGGCTATTATATACTCAGTATTAAAGCTGTGTCAGTGTAGTGTTGTTTACCATGGCATTGAACTCCTGAACCCCTTTGTGCGGAGTCAGTCTGTTGAAAAAAAAAAAATTGAAAATCTGTTTTTAAAGCAAGTTTTTGTGACTGATAGCTAAGTTTATCAAACCAATATCAAGTTGTACTTGAAATTCCAACTTCAGACCAACTTAAGGCACCCTCCCAGGTTAATGAGCAAAGAATTCTGGAGTCCATTCAGTTTTCAACTATTTTAAATAATTAATAGTTATTGTATGTTACATGCAAATTAGGATATTAAAAAAAAGGTCAACATTGACTTCATTGCTTGGAATGAAACTTCAATCAGAACTCCCCTCCTACAACTCTGTATTCATGGGGTGATTATGTTAATTATATATGCTAATTACATTCCTTCTGTGTTATAAAAAGAAATAATATGAGATAATTTCTTTAATGAATTACAAATACAAAAACAAGGGAGCCATTCCCACTTCTCTCACGACCAAAATTAAAAAGCCAAATGAAAAAACACAAACAAACTCATTTGAAGGGAATTACGCTGAACTTGTTAAAAGCAAATTGTAAAGTAATAATTTAAATACTGCAGCAAGAAACAGATTTTAACTATGTACATGACTAATTTGGATTAATAATTAATTTGTTTTTTCCTCCAGATTCTTGTTGAAGAATTGCTTGGCAGACTGTACCTGATAGAGAACCACATCCATCCTGTCTACCACCACGAAGCATTCCATGTCGCAGAGGAGGACCAAACTCATAGAGAGAGACTTGTAAGCTAGTCAATTCTGAAATACATGCATTTATATTAGAGTGGCCCCAATGAGCTGGAAGAAGAAGATGGGGTCCCATATCATATCTTAGAGGATGAAATGACCCACTTCTTCCAAGCTATTTTCTCACCTATATATGTGGTTTACATCTAAAGGATTGAGAGCTAACCAAAGTCTACATGTTGATATCATCGAGATGAGGCTGTGTGATGTTGAACTTGAGAGGCAACAAGTTTTTTCTTGGTGATCGGGGAGGGAGAGAAGAGGAGAGATGAAGGGTCATCCTCTGTCTGTGTGCCACAGATTGAGTGTATTTATTATTCAAAGTATTACCGACAAATGTAGATTTATATGGCTGCTAATTATAATTATGAAGGGAGTCCTCTTCAAGATGCACTCCCTAAGAATGTTACTCCAACTAAATTAGATTAATTTGCAATATATGTCATCATATAATAGCATGTACTTCGTAAATTTTCAGATTTTCACCTTAAAAAAAAATGGATGTGACTAGCAATGAGGATTTTCCTCTTCTTCCAACTCATCTGTTTTTGTACTTCTTTCCTTCATCGTTTACAGCAATCGATTGCTTACGAACTCTGGCAACAAGAGGAGAGGATGTTAGTCGGTTCCTTCGTGAGTCAGTTCTGGACAGGTCATTTACCAGCTCCCAATAGTCATCTGTGCAGACCAGAATACTGGAAACATATGCAAATCATGTACAAAGAACTGCTCATTAAATTACTAAGGTCAGTTGATTTAGAATTATTGCTACCTGTTGAGTATACTATTTGCATTAACTTTAAGCAAATAGTAAAGTAAACGATGAGTAATCGTCTATAAAAATGTTTCGGAAGTTATTGAAATATTGTGGAGAGTCGACCATGGTTGTATATTGTTGGTTGTAGTAGTAGATTGAAATAGATGACCATCCTATCTGTGAGGACAATACTGATTATTTAATCGTGTTCAATTAATTCACGAATGTATTGTTTCAGTTTGACAAACTTGAGAATTAATAATAAAGCAATGAAGATTAAGAAATTAAAATTCACAATCGTAATGAACAGTTAAGAAAACTGTTGTTTTAAAAATTGGGGAGAAACTGCTCATAAATTGGGCAAAAATCAAAGAATTTTTTTGGGGAGGTTTCCTAGATTGTAGCTTGAGTTTTACTGTATACAGCAAATTGTTTTTCTGTTTCCAATTGAAATGCCCCACCAAAGCATCATAATAAGGGTAGTTATGTAGTTTGACTTTTACAACTGTCTTTAACAATAATTTACAGACATGACCAACGAGTTGATGGTGCAAGTAACAACCGAGTCATATTACATTCCAGTTCCAGACGTCTTCTGAAGGAGTTTGCTCTTCGTTATGGTGTGGTAAGGTCGCACTGTTTGACGTGTCTTTTGTTTTGTCTCGCAGAAAGTTAATTGGATGAAAAATCGACGCATTATTGTTGAACTGGTCGTGGTATTAGGATCATTATGATTGTGTCATCTGTGGTTGGTTGAGGCATACACATGAAATATTTCAACAAAATTGGCAATCTAAAATGTGAAGTAAAGTAAAAGTCAGAATCATGCAATGAGGTCAAGACTTGTCATGAATTTATAGGTTTTTGTCGTCTGCTCACAAAACGATTAATGTAAGACACAATGTCCCTGATGTCTGAACAGTCACTTCACCTCCAGGACTTAAAATTGTTCTCTTATCTTTTAATTTAGAGCGATATTTACCAGAGAGCCGTCTTTCTTGAATACCTTTCGGAAGAAGAGTAAGTAAACAATATCCTGTTGTGTTTGTTAACCCGATTCTCTAAATAGTTGCTTGACATGCGGAGACTGTAATGTCATACAACTAAAGATCTCAGATGCAAGTAAAATGCTCTGAGTGTCAGCAGTAATAGAGGTGTTCAAGTCTTACTACTTCATGGTGACCATTTTTTGTCTCTCTAGCATATTGTCTGGCAGTTCAGATTAACTGAATAAAGCTCTCTGCCTTTCGTTCCACATATGACCGTTGAAAGGAGGAATCCTTGACAACAGTATAGTTTTAAGGTTTATTAGCTTTAGGGAGTTTTTTGAAAACTACCACACATAGTTGCTATCGTCAGCTATATCCCTTTAAGGGATAATTAAAGTGATATGACTGTTCTGAATCCTGTATTAAAAATTTCTTTGTACTACTTTTTCTGTTCTTTTCTTCTAGGAACTTTGTGCTGAACAAGGGATATTTGAATACCACTTTAAACAGTATGACTAGACTAAGAGCATTGATGCTCCCAGAAGGAGGGCAGTGTTACACACTTGAATCAGAGGTACAATACGAACAGTCAGTGGAAAAGAGTTTTGAGATCTCTTGTAAAATAGTTTAACAACTGCTGCATGTTCTTAAATCAAGTTTTCATTTGTATCTCTGTATGAGGAATGTTAGGTCCAGTGTGTTTCAGAAAACCAATAAATATACTGCAACCCCTTCTATATGTACTATCTGGTTGTACTGGTGCATTGCATGCCTTAAAATGGTATTGAAACGTCTGATGACCTATATACAGTTAGTGTGTTTAGGCATACCATGTAGATAACAATTTTCAGCATTGCCAACAATTTGAGGCTTTATTCTATGGGGTCTTTGTAGGGCACTAACTACCTCTCCTGATCCTCTTTGTCTACCGAGTTAAACTAATTGTACTTCCAACAATGGTAACTATTGTTGTCACTGGTGGCAAGGCATTTTGGTTTTTGAATTCAAGAGTGAGAGGAAACTTCTAAGCCTTCTTCTGTAAATGGAAGGAAATTGAAGTGAATGTTGATATTTCAATTTCCATGGTTCTCATCCTGCTTATATCTTTCACATTGAAACATTTCTTAACTTCATATTTCATGGATGAAACTCAATTACCTGTCCGTAAAATTTTAGTTTTAGTAAAACAGCATGAGCACAAGTAGAATTTCTCTCGGCATGAGTATGAGTACAAATAGCATGTACATTGGTATGAGTATGAGTACAATAGCATGTACATTGGTATGAGTACAAATAGCATGTACATTGGTGTGAGTATGAGTACAAATAGCATGTACATTGGTATGAGTATGAGTACAAATAGCATGTACATTGGTATGAGTACAAATAGCATGTACATTGGTATGAGTATGAGTACAATAGCATGTACATTGGTATGAGTACAAATAGCATGTACATTGGTATGAGTATGAGTACAAATAGCATGTACATTGGTGTGAGTATGAGTACAAATAGCATGTACATTGGTATGAGTATGAGTACAATAGCATGTACATTGGTTTGAGTACAAATAGCATGTACATTGGTATGAGTACAATAGCATGTACATTGGTATGAGTACAAATAGCATGTACATTGGTATGAGTATGAGTACAAATAGCATGTACATTGGTGTGAGTATGAGTACAAATTGCATGTACATTGGTATGAGTATGAGTACAAATAGCGTACATACATTACAAGGCTCCGAGCACAATTACCAATACATAATCTTTCAGTAGTATCAGTGCTTTATTCCCAAAATTCTCAGAGTACGGGTGTAAATCCTTGTGGACGAGTTCAGGCAACTATGTTAGACTATGGTTACAAGTATGGACTCACTACACAGGTGTGCTTGTCTGTACGTTAGAGGCCTTGCATCTATTTGGTCATAGACTTGCAGTTCTATGTTTGTTCTCTCTTTTCAGCTACATCTTGCAGTTACAGTACTCTGCCAGATTCAAACAAGGTGTGAGGCCAAGCTTCAGGGCATGTTACAGAAATCTCTCAGTTCTCACATTGTCGGTAAGTACCTAAAAATAAAATTAATTTTGACACCTTTAAAGGGTCACAGTTCGATTCTAATCGAATTACATAGAAACGTGCAAACCGTTCCATACATATATTGGCTTAGGCTTAGAGGCCTTTCTTAATCTTCATATCACAGGCATACAACCCCATAAGCTAAATACAACTTTCCCGAATCCCAGGCCTACAACCCCAGCCCCATAAACTACATACAACTTTCCGGAATCCCAGGCATATAACCCCAGCCCCATAGACTACATACAACTTTCCCAAATCCGAAGGCATACAACCCCAGCCCCATAAACTACATACAACTTTCATTGATCCCAGGCATACAACCCCAGCCCCATTAACTACATACAAATTTCATTGATCCCAGGCATACAACCCCAGCCCCATAAGCTACATACAACTTTCCCGAATCCGAAGGCATACATCCCCAGCCCCATGAACTACATACAAATTTCATTGATCCCAGGCATACAACCCCAGCCCCATAAGCTACATACAACTTTCATGAATATATAGAAGATAATTTACAGTTTGAAATTCATCAAGCAGGTGATAAAAAACAACCCAAAGGAACAAATACTGCAAAAGACCTTGTCTTTTGACACAGTTTTACAGTCAAAATGCTCTGTTAAATCCAAGTCATTTGTCTCTTTTTGCCTTATCCTTGTAAACTGTTTTTCTTAACGATTTGTTGAGTTTTGTTGCGTTCACTTCCTAAACAGGTATTTTGCTTACGCTTCTGTCGGAGTCTTCCCAGCTGGTGAGTGACTTGGGTGTGGATACTCAAGTTTCACTTACAGATCGTATAGTGACCTGCATCAATGTAAGTTAAGTCTGGTAACAGTAATATCATCAATGTTTTTATCATACCAGTAGTTGCTTTGTTGTTTGCCTTTTGTGATGCTGTTGACGTACTGCCCTGTGCAATGAATTTTGACTTTGGTCTTTGGCATATTTTTCTCAAACCTGTGCCCTCACTGTACTGCTAACATCTTTTTGGGCTATCAAACATTGAAAGATTTGGATTACTGGCTAATAGTCTACCTCCTTCCCATCCACTCCTCTCCCCCAATATCCCCTCAGGAGTAATGTTGTAGACACTGTTCATGTCAGTTAACAGAGTATATCGTACCCAAAAAAGCAAACAAGCAGAACATCATTTTAAAATTGATAAGTCACACATTGAACACTACTGTAAAAGTAATGCACAACTGAATATTTACCTTGTCTAAGAGCACTTGAATCTTGACTTGTTTAGACTTGATTATATTGTGTTTACTAGGCATTATGCCAGCATTGTCATACACTGTTCAAGTAAACTAAGTCTTGATTATTGTAAATATCTGAATATATTTATCATCTATTCCTCTACTTGCTGGTAAATGATTCCTATGTTTGTCATAATTGATATTTATGTATCTAAACAGTTGAGCCCTTAGTATAAACATTGTTATCTGTAGGTTGTTTACAATTCATTAAAAGACAAGTTAGACTGATGTGGAAGGACAACAACCTCTTGTTGTTAAGTTTAGAATCAGAAATGTTTTTGAGATATAATGAGATAAATAAATATTGCAATACTTTATTCAAAGGAAAGCATTATAGGAAATTGAAATTGAAGTCTTTCTGGTACAAACAAACTACTTCCTTAGAAAAAAATGATTTCTTTTTGTAGTTGATATTTCTTTTTTAAACGGTTCTTACATTACTTTTTAGAAATGCTTTGATAACTGGTTCTACCACCATCGTCTTAGACTAACCACAGAGCTCCATCTTAACTCGTATTCAGCCCCCGTCTCAGCTGAACTGGTGAGTATAAAGTAACGTTGCTCTGATGGTGAAAACCCTGCTAGTATGTAAATGTATGGAACCGGAATGATAAAGAAAAACTGATTAGAAAATGTAAACAAATGCTGTTAATAGGTTAAAAGAAGTTTAATTTTGATATCACCGACAGTTCAAAGACTTCAAACCATTAGAAACTAAAATTCAAACCAATGTCATCTGGAATACTATTTCTTTGCATTATCATATTTAAGTTATCCAGCAGTAAGTTGTGACTGTTCCATATTAGCCATATTTCTTTTGCTTGGGGTACTGTACCTCTGATGAAAACCAGACTTATAGTAAATCCATATTCTTCTTCTGGCATAGGTATCTGTACTGGTACTAGCCCTTGTCGAATTGCTTTTGTACTTGTACCCGGAGCATTTTGAATAGTACATGATTCCACATGAAGTCTGGAAAATGGGAAAAGTCTGGAAAAAGTAAAAACAGATGAAAAAAAAAACAACCTCTTTCTAGTTCTTGGAAAGTCCTTGAATTTTGTAGTTTTAGTCTTGAAAGTGAAGCAAAATCCTCATTTGAAAACTAGCAAGGGTTTTATAAGAATTATTTGGGATGATAAAGTTATTAATGGCGTAAAATCAAACTGTTGTCAGATCAAAGTTAATGGCTACAGCATTTCATTTTTAGGATTCATGGTTCTATGAATGTCCCCCTCACCAACATTAAATGGAAGAGGTTTGCATACATTTTGCAAGGGTTATAATTGTTTGACATAATATAATACTATAATAGGTAGTTTAACATTAGGTCACCATTAGAGTGTAGGTTTCATAGAAAACTGGAAGATATGTTTCACCATGAAACCACCCCCCCCCCACCGAAATCTGTTCCATTATTCACCTGAAGCACAGAGTTAATACAATGGTAATGATAGGCATTTCAGTATACAACTGACCTAAATTGGTAGTATACCAAACCTCGGTCTGACAGGTCTCAATAGCTTAGCAAGGGAAGCACAAAATATGACTCACATAAGAAATTTAGGCTGATGGTTTAAGCTCAGAAACATGTATACCTTTAATTTAATTGTAATCAGCATTTTCCCTACTAAGCAATGGTAATCTGCCACAAAATACATTCTATCGAGTCGGGTTTTATTAAATTCTGGAATTGATGTTAAAGAAAAAGTAATTAAAAAGATTTCCTTGTAACATAATGCACTAACAGCATTTTTTTTGACAATTTTTTTTATTTCTTGGATAGATTTCAAAACTTGTCATTTGGATTCAGAGTGAAGTGCTGGACTGGCAACATCAGTACTTTGCTGTATTTGAAAGGTAAAGAGTTCAGTACAAAGAGAAAGGTAACAGTTTGCCTTAGAGGTAACTTATGGCTCACAACAAGGGCTTGGAGTTATTAAAGTTTACCTTAAAGGTAACATGTAGTGTAAATAGAGAGCCTCAAAACCTTACAAGTTTGCATGATAGGGTAACTTATAGCTTAATACATGAAAGGTAAGAGTTCAGTTCATAGAGAAAGGCAGCAGTTTGCCTCAGAGGTAACTTATGGCTCAAAACAAGGGCTTGGAGTTATTAAAGTTTACCTTAAAGGTAACATGTAGTGTAAATAGAGAGCCTCAAAACCTTACAAGTTTGCATGATAGGGTAACTTATAGCTTAATACATGAAAGGTAAGAGTCAGTTCATAGAGAAAGGCAGCAGTTTGCCTCAGAGGTAACTTATGGCTCAAAACAAGGGCTTGGAGTTATTAAAGTTTACCTTAAAGGTAACATGTAGTGTAAATAGAGAGCCTCAAAACCTTACAAGTTTGCATGATAGGGTAACTTATAGCTTAATACATGAAAGGTAAGAGTTCAGTTCATAGAGAAAGGTAGCAGTTTGCCTTAGAGGTAACTTATGGCTCAAAACAAGGGCTTGGAATAATTAAAGTTTACCTTAAAGGTAACATGTAGTGAAATTAGAGAGCCTCAAAACCTTACAAGTTTGCATGATAGGGTAACTTATGTAGCTTAATACATGGCATAGCAAAATAAACTAGATTGCCTGGAAGGTAATGTATTGATTGGTTCAGAAGAAAGTAGAGAAATATACCAGATTGTTTGATATTAAAGTAGCTTAAAATTGTATGCAAGCCATAGAGAAGTTAGCCA
>JAIPMN010016136.1:0-15520 GCA_020650975.1 Apostichopus californicus
GAGATAGCCTCAAGCTGCAAACAAACTATAAAACCCTTTTATATTACCCCAATATCAATTCTGGACCTCCTGACATCAGTGTTAATAAATCACATACAAACATTCTTCTATGAGGCTTAGGCAGCAGAATCCAAGAGCAGTAAACCATCTTCTTACTCTTGACATCTAACCGTTTAAAACAATCCTGAGATAATACTCAAGACACACAGAGTTAGCTAGTAAGACAGTGAAAACAAATAAGCTATGATGTAAGGTACAGTCAGCCTACCATCCCAAACAATTAATACAAAAAGTTAAATTAATTAATATTATAACGTTAACATCTAATTACTTCATGGGGTTTAGGACGGTTACGACGAATATCAACACTAAATGGATTGAAATCAATCATTTCTTCTTATTTTTTCTTTTTTTCAGTGTCATTGCGAACGACACCACAGAAACACCACACAAACACCACAGAAACACCACAAAGCTACATTTTATGTTACAGTAAACTGGGATACCATTATAGAAGTTCTGACCAATTTCACCATATAAGCACCAAAGTGTAGCAAAGTTTAAGAAAACTTTGAATGATAAAACATGCTTCAAATCCACACAAACCTGTAATGTTCACTACAATGAAAATCCCAACACTTTCAGATTGATGGAAGTCATGTACCAGACCCAGAAGTACGTTAGGGACAGCCGAGAGTTCAGTATAAGTTATTGGGCTTGGTAGATAATAGGAGTGCATTTGTTGAATGGAGACAGGTAATGAGGGACTTGAAATAATTTGATGGCAACCATCATAGAAGCAGTCAAGTTTGTCTTTTGGGTACTGCTACAAGATTCTACCATTTGAACTTCTCGAAGGAAAACACAGAAATACCCGAGAGCCTGAGTTTCATTTTACACTTAGCATTTGAGGGGACAAACTAAAACGAATGACAGCGAATGACAATTGACTTTGTACAGGGTTAATTATCATTCGCGAATGACAGCGAATGACAGCGAATGACAGCGAATGACAGCGAATGACAGCGAATGAAAACGAATGA
Source organism: Apostichopus californicus (assembly GCA_020650975.1). Classification (NCBI taxonomy): domain Eukaryota; kingdom Metazoa; phylum Echinodermata; class Holothuroidea; order Aspidochirotida; family Stichopodidae; genus Apostichopus; species Apostichopus californicus. The sequence goes on from JAIPMN010016136.1 coordinate 1,044, forward strand.
CAACGAAGGACAGTGGTGAGAAGAGATATAATGATTAACGGAGTGGAGTAAATGCGGTTATTGGTTTTCTGCGCAAAAATGATTTGAGGAAAATTGCATGTTACGTGGTTGCAGGGTTTTGGTGTAATTTACGGATAGAAACCACAGGGAAAGTTTTTAAGTGAGAATGCGCAGCTTGAGTGCTGTGCTTTTGACATTTACCTCTGTAGATTTATATAGAAAGATAACTGAATTAAGCCGTTTCAAGATTATAGTATTGTTAGTTTCTAACAATTAATATCGGAAAAATGACATTAAATTTACCTTTTAAAATCAGACTTACAATTTCGCTTACTATAAGGTGCGTTTTGTATCTTGTCCGTACTTTACTAGATCTGTAAGCCAGGCACTTCGCGTCCACTCGATCGGTTTGCGTGGCTTTAATATACCCACGAAGTCTGAACTGTGATATCCGGTTGAAGCAAATGTCTGTGCTGTCATATTACTGTCATTCGTTTTAGTCAACGCAATTTTTTAGTGTGTACAACATATTGTCATTCGTTATGTGTTTAACGCAATTGTCATTCGTTTTAGTAACACCCCATTTGAGTTTGATGATTTATAATGATGAAGGAAGGCTACACTGCACAAATACCACACCACAGAAACACTGTCTGCAGTGAGTGTCATACATGTTGCCCTTCGGGGGTTCCACATCCACTAAGATGGAAGGACCACACCACATTTAAAGCACCACAGCCTTGTTTCAATGTTCCTCCACCCTGCTGCCATGCATGAATCACCATCATTGTTTCCCCAACATATAGTCACAATATTTGACCAAGAATAATAGTAGGTCTCCTCTTTATTCAGAGAAAACCACAAAACTATGAAATATATTGCTTCTTGATTTGGGAGGGAAAATGAAATCCATCCCTTGATGATTAAGGTAATATTGACAGCCACATGAAAGACTACTCCCAAGTCACGACCTCCATAAGCCAACCATTTTGAGAGAGAAACTAGCTGGCAAGGTCAAGGACTCACTCCACAGAAGGGAGGAGGCGAGCAAAAGGTGGCATGCCACAGGTAGGGAGGGGCGGGTGGGCAGTAAGTAAGATGGGAGCTGTTACCCTGGAAACGATCCCCATGGTGGTATATTAAATAGCTTTTGCTATGAAGCATGAAAAATATATACATAATTCCAGTTTTCAAAACTATGTTTGGTATGCAAATGTTGTTAAACTTGTACAAGTTAGCAGAAGTTGGTTAACCCTGCAGTGCTCAGTGTTGTTTGTAACAAGTCATGGCTCATGAGCAAAATATTGTTTGCTAAAGTGAAGTGACTTGAAAGAAGTTTAAGTGAACCTTTCTCCCTACCAAGATACAAAGCACTTGACATGAGTCAGGAAACCCACTGGTAATGACTGCACTCCACAACGACCAACTAGTGAAGTGACTGAATATTTCTGCTTTGCTCCCCCTCCCCCTCCCTTCCCTTTTACGAACCTTACAATTATTTTCAGCGGAAAAAGGTACAAATGATGAAATGCCACATACTTCATGATATGTTCAAAACTACCTTCGTTAGTTTGTAGCTAAGAATAACCTTTACTTTAGCAATCGCTCCCTGCTCATTCAAGGAAGCTTTTATTTCGCTTGAAAAGAAAGAAAAAAAATCATAATCCTGAGACCTGAGTCACAACTGTTCAAGTTCATTAAGTGCTTGGAGTCAACCTTGCCATTTGGATGGTAGAGTCAATCCCCTGGTGTTGCATTACACTTACAAACCATAGCCATAGCCCACCCTGAAGGCTGCTGTAATACAAGTTCATTCGGGTCAACTGTCTGTAACACAAAATTGGTATAATTTAGCTAATGAGGCATTGACTTTAAGGTATTCTATTGCGACTGCAAATATATATATAAAAAAAAAAGATATGACAGCTTATTATTATAGCTCAAATTTTCCATGAAAAAAAAATAAATAAAAAAAATAAAAATTTCCTTGACATGTTACTAGCATTGGGAGAGCCTTGTGTTCCAAATTGCAGATCTAGTTCCCGCTTTCTCCTTCAACAAGTTTATTATCAGCATGTCATGACATCTTATTACTTGCATCTATCATCTCAAAATACATTGCTCTGTATATGCCTTTGGTCAAACATGTTTTGGGAATGTCAGTTTACCTTGAAAAAAAAAAAAACAGTCATAAAAATTAATTCAAGGTAACTCAAGGTAACAAAAGTTTTTGTCTCTAGTTCTTATTCTTGTCCTTATTTTTGCACCAACAGATCTATCCAAAGATTTCTAAATCAAGTCTCATGTTCTGATATATTTGTATTTACATAGTTTGATAGCTATTTAAGCTAGAGTTGAAATTAAGCAATAATAAAGGCATCTATGTAGATATATCAGAGCCCACCATGAAGGGCCTTGGTCCACCAGTCACACCTCTCTGCAGCTTGGAGTACCTTCACTATAGCTCTGTACTTCACAGGTCGTCCTCTTGGAGCCATCCGTTAAAGACTGGATCGGTTTAACATTTTAGTCGAGGCAGCACGCATCACAATAACACACAAAAGCTGGCTGATTACGTTAATACCGGCCAAACACACAGCTGAATCGGGGCAAAAACAGCGGAGTCTCTTCTTCGACAACGCTGCCTTCTAACAACCAACCCGCAGACCAATCAACGATATAAGAGAGGGTCAAAGAATGGCCTTCTCGGCTTGTCAAACCGAGTCTTGAATAAGGGAGTTGTGTTTGTCACCCTTGCTAGTTTTAAAGACATCTGAGAGGCAGTCATCCCTTTCATGTTCACTGACTGTGTTTAATGATAATCACAGCTTCCTTCTACATCTCCTACGTGCCACAATTCCTTCAGTTAAATATAGCTCTCGAGCTTGCAAGATAGCGCGACATGAACTGGTTTCCCATCAAATTTACTCTCACAGGTTCTGCCACTCTTTAAGGTTAAGGACATGGGAAGAGGTAGAGAGGGTATGGGAGGAAAGGAGAAGGAGGGGAGATGGGAGGAGAAGGGGAGGAAAGGGGAGGAGAGAGGACGAAGGGCGACAACTTAGCCTGTGTAAACATCTCAGAAAGATGTGCAACTGTACTATGTTTTCTGGTTCATTGTAAACTTCAAATGGAAGTAGTCAAGCTGTAAATTGACATTCGACAGATGATAGAACAACCGATTCTAAGCGTCCTGGGAAATTTGCATGCAATTCCCATTAGATACATGAATAATGTACTACCGTCTTTGAGACATTTGACGTTTGGCACGTTCGGCAGCAGAAGTCAACTTGAAGCAGACAGGTGTGATATTATAGAAGCACATTAAAAACTTTGACTCCTTCAAAATTTAATTACAATTTTCTGCTTCCAAAATTGGGATGTATCTTGAATCCACTAAGTGTCATTCAGTCAATTTCACATCAGTATGAATCCAATTACATTGTTATTCAGTCAACTTTGCATCAGTATGAATCCAATTACTGTCATTCAGTCAACTTCACATCAGTATGAATCCAATAACTGTCATGCAGTCAACTTTACATCCAAGAATGTTTCAAGAGCCTGGAAACCTATCCAATACAAAGCCATAGGGATGTATCTCAGTATGAATCCACTACTGACATTCAGTCAACTTCGCATCAGTATGAATCCAATAACTGTCATGCAGTCAACTTCACATCCAAGAATGTTTCAAGAGCCTGGAAACCTATCCAATACAAAGCCATATGGATGTATCTCAGTATGAATCCACTACTGTCATTCAGTCAACTTCACATCAGTATGAATCCAAATACTGTCGATCAGTCAACTTCAGATCCAAGAAGGTTCAAGCTGGAAACCTATCCAATACAAAGCCATTGCATTAATGTGAAAAGTAATGAAGTAAAACACAAAAAGATTTTGCTGTCAGGTGTGCAGCTGTCGACTTCAAACCCGATTTACATGAAGTTCATTAAAGAAGATATTACAAACTGTGACCAATTTCAATTATAAATATCTCAAGAACTTTATGTGGGGGGGGGGGGCGGAATTGGTTGCAAACTGACAATGTGTTCCTCTTTATCAATCAAATACAAATTTTCCTCTGGATTCACCTGTTCAGTCACTCAACCAACGGATATTTTCAGTTCATTTTTCAACTGCAGTATGTGCCTTAAAGTTGTACCCCAACGATTGTCCCTCTTTTTTCTTGGGGGGGGGGAGGGGGTGGGCATTAGGAGTATATGCAAAGTAACATTTTTTACAAGAATTGAAATGATGCATAAAAGTTAAGGCACCATATCGAACGTATCGAGACTGCTGTAACCCATGTGTGATCATGACGGAGTGACGTCATCACTTGAGGCATCACAAATTGCTTGAAATATACTCAAACTCCCCTTCCCTCTCCCCCCACCCCCCCCCCCCCCTTGCCAGCTGCCCTTCTACCACTTGTGTTTTCAAATATCCTTGATATGTCTAGTTTTAAGTTTTTTAACTAGTCAAGACTTACAGAGTAGCCTCCAAACAAACACATTGCATGCATACCACCATCCTCATCCCCATCCTCCCAGCTCCCTGTGTACTCTTCTCACTCTTCTACAGTACTTTAGTACTAAGTTTGCCAGTGCTGTCATACCAGGGAGTTGTTATGGAACAACTTCCCTTGGTCATACATACATATATAGCCTGTGTTATACAGTGGTGATCAGTTTACTCAAACACAATACTAGCTCTGTGTGGTATTCTTAGAATTCTGATTTCTCTCTCAATGGTCTTTGTGGCAGAAATTGGAGCTCTGTTCATCACACTGGCTTCCATTCTCTGGCCACAAAACCCAAAGCACCTGAGGAATTCAGAGGGATTGATAGAGGGAACTTATTCAGCCTTGTCAACCTCTTTTTTCCTCCTTCCAACACCCACCCACCCCCATTTTTTGTTCCCTATTTATGTTATTTGTTTCTGGCAGGCTAAATTGGCAGGCTAACGTTTTTGAAATCCACATGAATACATGTTGATCCCGAAGGAAAAGACGATATTCTATTCTCTACACTGTAATTAATGAAGACTGGCGATCGAAGTTTAGAAAAAAATTCTCGTTTGGCACAAAGTAGAGATAATTGTAGAACAAATGTTGACCAAGAAGATTTATGTATACATGTACATCTAAATTTTCTGATGGGTTTTACAGTCACTTTGAGGGCTCCACTCTTTGACCAAGCCAATGAAGTACTGCAATGTTTTAACATAATTGGATACATTTATGTGGTTAAGAACTTAAGATCCTTTGTTTGCTCGCAAAATGAATGAAACTGACATTTACTCATCGTTTCAATATTCTTCAGAAATTTTGTGTAATAAATAATATTTACATAGATCATGACAATGTACTTAATTGCCGAAAGAAGAAGATCCAGTTTATATATTTCAGTTTTGCTAAGTTTACAGTGAAATGCATGATGGGGCATTGAAATACATCACAAATAACATGTTTACATCAATTATAACCAAAAACATAATAAACAGACAGATTGAACAGATCAAGTGGATAATGGGTAAATCCACAAATTTTCCAAACTTGGAAGACCCATTTGTAAACATGTTAGGTTTGAAAGACACCTTGACACACTGACTAACGAGAGTGACATTAGATCTCTAGATGTCTGTCAAGAACGATTGTCCAGGACAAGAAAATTGCTTGCTTTGAAAAATAATTGTTTGCGTAACACTGATTGAACACTAGGACGACACGACATGTTCTGCTAAAACCATCAGGCTGGTGTGAAGCCTATTCCTGACAGAGATGTAGACCTCTAAAAACAGGATCTGAATAATTTAAACCAACATGTAGGCTGCCTATAATGTACTTGGTAATCCTTAGCCAACACACCTCCGTAACAAGCAGAGGCGTTGACAACTGATTGCAGCAGTTTCTGCCATTTAGATGTTTGGATGATACCTGGACTATAATGCGAGTTCGACGAAACAAAACAAGCCCGAGGCGATAGCCCACACTGATCCAGAAAACAGAGTATATACTTAGAGAGACAGGAAAAATGATGGGCACAAAAGTTTTTGAAAACTGTTTTAATAACGGAACAGTCACTTAAGGTATAGCTCTAATGAATGGGTATACTGTACATAGCATGTATAGTGATGTCAAACTGTCGATGTGTACAGCACATTGACTCAGTGACGACCCCAAACGTAACCAATCATTGTACGCCTGGTAGATCTCAGAGTGCACATGCAAAGATGAGACAGGTACATGATAATCTACTGACTAGTGCAATATGTAAATACAGGAAATATACAGCCAGAAGAGAAAAAAAACACCACATTTGCATCCAAATATAACCAATCAACAAGGGGTTTCTCTTTTTACCAAATGTGTTCTCAAAATGAAGTACAGAGGACCAACTTGATTAGCTAGAGCTCCTCCCCCCCCCCAAAAAAAATATATAAAAAAAAGTTTAAAAGAATTACTTGTTAGCTAAAGGCAGTTTGACCAAGTATGAAAGGAGGGCCTGATTGTCGCTGTGACAAGACAAGAATCCCCAATTGGCTGGATATATTTACTCTGGTCTCCTCTCTGGTGGTAAACAGCTCACTCTATTTGTCTTGATGTAAAGGGCCAATCCATTGGAGTCCAAAGTAGTTGCAAAGGATGACCTATTAGATACAATGCATCCCGAGTAATTCCATCAGCATGAATAAAGCCAGGCAGCCTCATTCAGCGAGCTGGAATGCCTGGCAAAGAGGCAGGCATTGTATAGTCTTTAGTGGAAAGCGAGACATTCCTCATGTTGCGACGAAAAGGTTCGAGTGAGCTCGAGATATAGACATATATATCTGGAGAGGGTAGCTCGGGCAAGTCAACAATTGTCTGAAAGTTTCCCATTTTTCCTGGTAGTACAACACATTTGTGGGGTGGTCCCTTTTCAAGAGACCGGGGTCGAGCCGAAATGTTTGACACCTGCAACTTACCAACCTCGGCGGCATCACTATTTAACGATGACTTTTACGACGACGTCAAACAAAACATTTTATTACTCTCAAATAGCTTGTTCCCTTCTTCTTCTTGTTTTTTTTTGGGGGGCTTTTTAGATCTTTACTACTTGTAGGAACTTGCAAGGTGTTTGAAACAAAACAATTACGAATATCATCCTGAGAATATCATGTATCTTTGCCATTTCACACATTCAGTGAGCTTTCATAATTTCATTTTCATAAACCAAGGTACATTTCAATTGCTGCACAAGGGGGAAAAAAATAATTTTTCCACTTTTTCATTTTCTGAGCAAAAACAATCCAAACTGCTATATTTTTTGGGGGGGATGGGGAGGGGAGGGGAGGAAGGGCAGCTCGTTCCCACTGAGACTGGGTGACACTATGATCTTATAAGCTTGTGAAATTTATACTGATTTTTGTGGTTCCGGAAGAGTTACATGGAAGAGTTACATGGAAAAGTTACGTTTCTGGAAGAGTTACATGTTTTGCTTTGAGATCATTACTTTTCTTCACAGTTCAAATTTGGAGACACTGAGCTGGAGTAAATTCAAGGTCTCCCTAAAAAAAAGAAGGTTTGAATATTTTGTGAACACACCTTATACTAATTAGCTGTTTCACTTCAACAAACTTTATTGTCTTAATCATGCGATTCCTTTGAGTTGGAATGACTGCATATTATATAAAGTAACTTATTTTACAGTATGAACTCCCTCACACTCTTAACATCGACTGTACATCTATCTACAGATGACTACATAAATTCCCTCACAACTCAGTCTGAACGTTAACTACAGTACCTACTAGGCTAGTACCTACATGTGTGTACACGGTAAATATACATACATACAATCCCCATGTAGCTAAATTTACTCGCTGCCAAACGTCAATTTCGGCACAAATTATATCCCCCTGTCAAACTGAATCCCACCACTTCTGGTGAGCCAGTTGAAATTGGCAGACCTAGAAAATATTATTACAAGGGTTAAACTTCCGTCGTCTTCCTTCTTCTTCTTCTTCTTCATTGCTTGGCACTGCTCCAGTTCTGAACCACTAGCTGCTAGCTGCTACCTGGTGGTGGCTCGGGACTACACTCTACCCCGTAGTATGTACAGTACTTACTGCAGAGCCTGCAATGGGAGAGAGCCTGAACAAGGCCTGCCAGCAATCTGATGCCAGCTGCTAGCAAACTGTGTTGTCTTCTATCATTTTCAAACGCTGGATTCTGTCTGTGTGGTCGTCATTCAAGGAGGTGGAACAAGGCATTCCAACCACATTAAACTGGCAGCCAGTAAACTGTAAATCTACACAGAGCTCTCCTCTCTCCTTGCCGCCCACATGTTCCTACTCTCACAGTATGTGTGTGGTGGGAGGGGGATTATCATAGCATAAACAGCATGTGCAACTGAACTTGTTGGAGGACTAGTGTAACAGTCTTGTTGACTGTTCAACATTGAAAGAATGAAAGAAGGAGCAATCATGCGAGGAGGAAAGTTTTTGTAGAATTTGAGAAAAGAGTTCAGCTGGAGAATAAAAAAAAAACAGGCAAAAAAACTTGAAATGTCTTCAAGATGTCACCAATTTTTTTTTTTATGATAACACAGCTAGAAAAGCAGGGGACTTAAACCCTACTGTATCCATCCTGCCATTCAAGACCAATCAAAATATATTGACCAATGTTCAGGCTTTCCATATTCTTTGTAATAAATGGTTTGAAAACGCTTGAAACCTAAACAATTGGTCACCGAACCGTTTCTAAAGACTATGAGACCAAGAAAACAAAGTTTCAGCAAAAAACTGTTTTGAAAATGAGTGTTCCATGACTGTTTGAACATTGAGTGAATGACACTTTACTCAAAACTTTAACCAAAACTTCCAAAACTACAAGCCAAAGAAAATAAGTACGTGTTAATATCGGGCAACAATGCGTTGTCAAATTCCAAGAATAGACTGACTACAAACTCCTTTCTTTTTCTAAATTCTAATCTCTTCTGCAGTATTCGGTACGTACGGTTTCCGTATACACACTGAGCACTCAGCAGCAAATCCTTCTGTCTTCCGTCACATCCGAAGAGGAGGAGGAGAACTATTTCTCGCTGGACTATGTTGAATTGTTTCCATATACTTTGGCCTAACCTGTTCCTTTGTTCGATTCGCACCTGCAGTTGTTTCCTTGAAGAGGGAGACGGTTGTAACCAAAGTGCCACAAAGAGCCGGATCCACTTCAGTTGAGAAGGGATCATCCCATAACCAAACACTTCTCTTTACCTTATAGCATTTAACTTTTAAGTGTCAGAGACTGCCCACACACACCTGATCCTCTCTCCTAAACTGTCCATCATGTTGTGTGTAGACCGGTGTGTAAGTATGCTCGTCCGTCCGTCTGTAGGGATCATTATTTGGCCAGGTATATACACAAAGCCCAGATTTTAATTTTTTTTTTTACTCCCATATCTTGGATGAAAAAATTTTGCTTTCACAGAAAATACTTGTATTTAGTGTGAAGAGGAAGATCTGAAGTTTTCCAGAAAGTTATTATTCTACAGATCTTCCTCAGGACAATTTTTTTTATTTAAACTTAGATTGTACGGACCGCATAATTGGTTGTCAGATAATGTCAAATCAAAAGCCCACACAGTGCATTTGACAGAATTTTGACAAGGTGATGAGGGTAAATTTGACAAAACTGTATCACACTATTTCTGCACTATAACAAATTTATCATAACCACAGAAAATCTTTGTTGTGAGAAAACTTGCAAAAATTTACAACAAAGAATGTATAATTTGCCATAAATTAATATGTTCAGAAGAGTGCGATGGAAAGTTCTGACGGTACTCAAAATGTTAAAATAAGTAGCGAGACTGCAAGAGGGGAGGAACCTCTCTGTACCATTTCAAATGAGTTGCTTGCTCACGATGACAGAGCGCAGACATTTTTCTGTAAGTCGGTACGTCTGTATCATGTGCAACATTAAAGACACGACCGGTGGTCCCACAGATGATCGTTATAAATCGGTTCTGCCGTGCTCGGTGCAAATTGCTCCGAAGTGCTTTTCACCCCAACTTGATGAGTATTATTCCAGGACGTTGCCAAAGTGGGCTGGCTGCTTCTTAATCGCTAGTAATTTTTCCAAATTTTTCCTCCTGAGAGTCAATGTATAAGATATATAGGGTCCACGACCATGGTCTGTTAGATGTATTGCTGGCTTTAACTACTGACAAACAAAACAACCTGTGCAGAGTCACACAAAAATCAGTCAAATGATAAATACATTTTTTAAGTCTGTAAAGCAATTTTTAGCTTATAAATTGATTTTCTTTCCCATTATTTTTCTTTTCTTTTTTCCCCTTTCTTTATACTCATCTGAAATTTCAACTTCTTAACCCTCGCTAATCAATGCATCTACTCTGCTCAGATATCAAACGTGAAACTTTGCGATCCATTTACCGTCACTGTACGTGTGCTACAATATGCTATCCACACCTATGCATGGGCTGCAATTAATTCTTACTGTAAGTCTGTAACTGACAATTTGGGCATATGGTTTTTTTATAGCCCCTATTCCCAAATGATTATAGTTAAATTTAGGCAACTTTTTTGTCGTGTGCTATTACTAAATTAAGATCCAGGTTAATTAAGTTAAGCCAGTTATTCCTGTCAGCATGATTTTTGACAATCCACATGTACACAAACAAGATCCATACTGTAGTGGGTTTAATATGTCGGTATTTGTATTTGGAGCGAGGAAAATAGGAATCATTCTCGTAAATACATGTACAATGAGACCAAAGTTTTTTAGTTCCCAGAACAACTCTGAAAAGTTATTTTGGGATTCTATTTTAATGTTAGCCTTTAAGTGATCAAGCTGTCAGCTGGGCGCCCTCAGTGCTAACTTGCTCAAAGTGCCCTGACCTTAACCTTGCTAATTATGGGGGAATGTTAGCGTAAGGCACCTCGCTGAGCCGGAGTCCAACAATGTTTACTCAGTTGGCAGGTAACGACTTGGGAGTAAAAGAGTTGATTGAATCAAAAATCAATGCTGTTTGAGGTCTAGTCCGTCATATTCCGCAAAAAATAACAATCTGAGCAACTTGATGGGACTTTCCGTCCATCGGCCTCGGGAATGAGAGGGAGAGAGATAGGGAGAGACAGAGTCCGGATGCCGGACTCCCGACTGGTTCTGAGGTAATAGTATGCGTTGCATTCATGTTAAATAAGCCGAGACGGAACAATTGACCACCCATGGAGGAAAAAGGATATGCAAAGCTGGAGTGATGTGCACCTTTTAGCCGACACGACAGGGTCGGAAGCAGGAGAGAAAGTTCACACCGAGGGTGTTGAGGTGGGGTATCCGATCCTGAGGAGGAAGCAATTATGCAACCACTAGGGAGGCAACAGCTCTGGTGTGGACCTAACTGTCAAACAAGATTAAAGGAGACTTTCACACAATCATTATTATAATTGACACCCATTCTCTTTTATTCTTTTGGCACTGTCTTTATCAAAATAAATCTGTCAATCTAGTGGAGGGAGCTTCTTCTTCTTTTATTTTGGGTTCCAATTATTTCATTATTATGGCACAGCTTTGGCAAAATGTTGAAAAAACAAACCCCCGGTCGTCCTCGGGTTTTTCTTCGTCTAACCATCACAAACGGGGAGGAAATCGAGACGACCACAAACCCATTCCTCGATGTGGGGTCTGCATGAAACGAAAAGCCGGAGCAGGAAAAAAAAAATGCTTTCAAATGTCATGCGTGAAGTGGTACCCGACGCGACATGTGGGGCGAGTGTCTGCAACATATGTACGTATGTGCCCAATTCTCTCTAGGCATCTCTTGAAACGTAACAATGGTGGAAACGTTCGCTTCTACGATGACAGTGCGCCGAGACTGGTCAACATCAACCATGACGGAAACTGCCAAAAGGGGCCCCACGGATGTGAAGGGGCTCCACGTATGTGAAGACCCTTTGGAGAGTAACGACCAGCAATGGGGTAAGGAGGGCGAAACAACCAAAGCATGACAGAATTTATCTCCTATTCCTCTCAGCTTAGTGATTAGTTTTTTCTGTTTTCCTACTTTATCAAAAGTCTCAAAAGTTGTAAAAACAAGCCATTAGAGGAATGGCGGTAACGAGAAAGCTTAAATAACAAAGGCCAGTGTGATGGAATGTAAAGTTGAAAATCATCACACGATCAATCTTTAATCATTTTATAATTGAGATAAAACTACTTGAGGATAAATTTTTTTGTTTTTTATTGCAAGGTCTTCTGGATAATATGATGCAGGAAATGATTATAGGGAGCAATTGTCATCCCAAAATGTTTCTAAACCAGAATCAAATATAATTCCTTTCAACCCCAAGTTACCTGCACTGTATTGAGACATCCTGCAAACTTTTGACTCAAATAGAGCTCAAATTCAGACTCTCAATAAAGTTGTTTTTTTTATGATTTTTAATAAACCATGTCTTGCTACTGATAACTGTACAGTATATACTTTAGCTATGAAAAGTGTAGTCCTTTAAGCCTTCCCTCTACCCCCCCCCTTTTAAAAAAAACAAAAAAAAACCTGAGCACCATCAAAATTAGCTCTTCACTTTGTGCAAAACAAGCCAAGGTTGGTTTTTGCTTTTCTTTTCTCTTCTCTTTTTCGAACCCAATAAAACTTACCTGTGGCAAAACTTTACCACAGTCAGATGAACAGAGAATGCGGGGAAGAGCATTTTACATAATACACAAAACCTGAATGAGATCTATTGTGATCATTGAACCCATTGAGACAGCTGATTATTGGAAGCACAATTCCAACAAACATCAATAGGTCATCCTAGCCCTGATCAATGGGTACCCCATCATACAACCAACAGCAATAAGAGCATGATAAATTCTTGAGAACAATATCCCTTGCGAAATGAGAGGCCACAAAGTGTCAACTCGGGGGTGGCTGTGGTCTTCAGTGCATCCTCCAAACAACATTTTTTTACCTCCTTGCTTTCTTTTTTTCCCCACTTTTTTTTTTTGCCAGACGTTGACATTTACTGGTTTTATTTAGGCCCGACCGAAAAGAGAAGTAAATTTAAATGTTGTTCGGTAAGAAAACGACACTTTCAGAAAATTTAACAATGTTTTACTCAACTTTTTTTGTCATCAACATCTGAGCACTGTTTGTAATTGAATTTAGGCTACGTTCGATATGAAGACCGAAAGCTTTTCAAACAATTTTGAGAAATAAAATATCAAATGGGCCTGCTTATTGCCAACAGTATAAGCACAATTTTGAATACTGTGCTTGTTGGTTGATCGATTTTTGGACTTTGAAACAGAACAGGCTTATATTGCACACACACAAACTCACACAAAATAAAAAGATAACTGAAACCCATCAAATTTACACACTTTACCTTGATATATATATTTTTACCAAACAACAATGTAAATTAAAGAGTACTACTTAATCATAGAATTTGTTTTATTTCTGAACATGGGGTCATCCAGAAAATCCAGAGACCATTAGTCACATAAATGTATGACATCTCCAGAAATTCAGTCAATTTTAGACTTTTCTGACATGGTTGGGAGTAAAATAGAAATTGAAAAATCACTGTAAAAATGGGCACCTCCCTAAGCATTGATGTCATATTTTCCTGCCCATCGGATTTTAAGTTCAAAATTCACTTATAATGATTTACCATCTTCTCTTTTCCTTCCCCACCCCCCCCCCCTCCCCACTCCAACAGATGACCCCTTTGCTGACCTCTCGCTCCAATCCTAGTTCATGATTCACGACTAGATCAAGTTTTGTACAGGACTTAGCTCTCTCATGTTCAGAAGTTCACCGCCACTATAGCTCACTGGCACTCCGAACAAAAAAAAAGCTCACTTTTTTTTTCCCATTTCTTTTCTTTTTTTTCCCTCCTTTTTCTAAGACATCTAGTATGTAGGACAAAGTCCTTTCAATTATTCTCAAGATTACTCAACTCAACCACATACAGCAAATCTACTTAGAACTCTGTAGGATAGATATCCAGAAATTCTCTCTTTGACTGTGTGGTCCCTTCTTCCACCATCTTTGATGTGGGAGATAGATCAGCATTCCAAGTTAAAAATTGCTTTAATCTAAACAGTGTGTGGGGAGCCAGCTACCCTGCTCACCACAACCCAAAGTAGTAGCTTTGATATAGTACTACAACAGACAAGTCCCATTATATATATATAGTATAGTATATAGTGTGTGTGTATTTACAGGCACAGTTTGACATGGCAGCCCATTTGACCTCTATCGTCAAGATGGAACATTCTTTCTGTAAATAGTGGGTCAAGTTTTAAAACAAAGAAATGCCAAGCAGCCAATTAAATATGGCTGGGGCGCCTTGGGTTTTTCTTTTTAAGACAGTGACCATACAGGCCATACAGGGCTTACAGATAATGACTGACCAAGTTTACTGTTGCAAAGTCACAACACTGAAATAACAAACACCCTCCC